>PISW01009097.1:0-65263 GCA_004023785.1 Mungos mungo | reverse complement strand
TGATTAAATAGATAAGAAAATCGAAAACACTGTCATTGGCCTCCAGGGCACTTGAAGTTTTTGATCCTGGTCCAGAGGGTTATATGTATGCTTGTGAAATGTGGTCTTATTAGATTAGGTTCATTGTGCCAATTTGTCTGGCTCTTTTTTGTATCCTAATTCTTTCATCCAAAAACTTGGCTCTTCCTCCTGAATTTGTTTCCTCTGAAAAATGTGGTTATCACGCCACTTACTTCTAGGTTCAAACTGCTGATAAAATACAGTCACGTTCTTGGTGACTTAGGGTATTTGTAAAGCGCATGAAGGATGTCATGGGAGGGGATCTAAAACATAAGACTCGGGGCGCCTGGGTGCTCAGTCGGTTGAGTGTCCGATTTGAGCTCAGGTCATGATCTCACAGTTCGTGGGTTCAAGCCCCATGTCGGGCTCTGTGCTGACAGCTCAGAGCCTGGAGCCTGCTTCAGATTCTGTGTCTCCCTCTCTCTCTGCCCCTCCCCCACTTACACACTATCTCTCCGTGTCTCTCTTTTTTATTTATTTATTTATTTATTTATTATTGAGAGACAGAGAGAGACAGCATGAGCAGGGGAGGGTCAGAGAGAGAGGGAAACACAGAATCTGAAGCAGGCTCCAGGCTGCAGCTGATGCCGGATGCTTAACTGACTGAGCCACCCAGGCGCCCCTCCGTGTCTCTCAAAAATAAATAAATGTAAAAAAAATTTTTTTAATAAATAAAACTAAAAACTAGCTGACATGTTTTAAGTTTCTTGAAATCATGAGCTCATACGATTCTCTGAAACATCTCCAAGACCTTACGAGTTCACATGTAACAAGTATTCAAATAAGATCATGAGGCCACAGTCTATGTGGCTGATGGGCGTGCGGCCCCTCCCCCGTAGCGGTAACTGCTGACCACAGACAGTACAGCCTGACTGACCCTCCAGGACACTCATTTGCTGGATGTCCACACATATATACATACATATACACATATATATCTCTCCAACCCCCCCCCCCAATGTGTGCCTCTTGGTCTCAGCAATGAAAGCTACTTTAGGGCTCATGTGCCCTTAGGGTTGACAAAAAGTGTTCCTGTAGCCCAAAGCCAGCTGTTCCTTTAAAGAAGGGATGGGTTCTTTCTTTTTTTTTTTTTAATTAATTTATTTTTGAGAGACAGAGAGGGACAGAGCACGAGCAGGAGAGGGGCAGAGAGAGAGGGAGACACAGAACCCGAAGAAGGCTCCAGGCTCTGAGCTGTCAGCACAGAGCCCGATGCAGGGCTCGTACCCACGATCTGTGAGATCATGACCTGAGCCGAAGTCGGATGCTCAATCGACTGAGCCTCCCCGGCGCCCCAGGGATGGACTCTTTCTGAGAAGGGCTCCCCCATAGGCTTCGTGACAGGTGGAGGGGAGCCCCCAGAAGACATCTGGAAACCCCCATTCTGATTTCTCTGATGACGTGGCGTGGGAGAAAAGGAATTCTCTGTGGCTCTCCACTGTGGCTAGATTACATTTATGGGACACTTAACAATGTAGCAGGCATGTTCTGTAAGCATAATTTTTTACGGCAACCATAACAATGCTGAGAGATAAACCCTATAATCACAGTTTACAGAGCTCAGAACGAGGCACGTGGAGGTGCATGAAGCCAAGGTGGGCGAGCAGGCAGCGGGGGGCAGAGGCTGTGCTTTTGCCCTCTGTGCTGCGCTTTGCTTTTGAGAGACCACCCCTCAATCTTCCCAGTTTCAGAGAGGGGGCTTCTCAATCCATCCGTCACATTGAGCACCTACTACACTCTGAGTATTTGGATATCCAGAGTGCCCAAAATTATAAAAGCTGATTACAGTACGGTGTGATGGGGGGCTTCACAGAGGTACAGGCAGAGAGCGTACCTGGCCACCGGGACACGGGCTGTCCCACAAGGTGACCATGATGTCATAACCCCAGCCCCCAGAAACACCTCCCTAAGGAGTTATGCCAGTGGTCGTCTGCAATCACTATGGCTACATTTAGATCCTTAGCTTTAGCCCTGTGGCTTCTCCTCAAGCTAGTGCTTGAGCCTTAGTTTTCTCATCTCAAAAATGGGACAGCAACGTGCTCTTTGGGGTGCCGGTGTGGAGTGTATGGGACAGTACGTGTAAAACGGAAGGGCTCACACCCAGGAAGTGCTCCATAAATGTCACCACTACCCCACCCCCACCATCTCCACACAGAGAAGGTGTTGTGGGTCTGGGAAGCAGACCCTGAGACTGAGGTTTGCATGCCGGGGGTGTGACGGGGAGAACGCTGGGAAACAGCCCCCGTGTGCGTGTGGGGCAGCTGGGCTGCGTAGAGGATGAGGTTAAACACTGACCTAATAGTAAAAAGGACTCAATGTATCCGTGGAAAGTTCCAGAGCTAAGATGGCCCCTCAAGTGCTCGCTTCGGCAGCACATATACTAAGATGGCCCCTCAGGTCATCATGAATCAAGGCCAGGGGACTAGGCTTTCGTGCCCTCGGATGAGAGCTGCCCCCAGGGAGCTAGCGCAGCCTTGGCCAAGGTGGCCTCCTTCAGCGGAGGGCAGTGCCTCAGCAGGGGCACAGCCGTGAGTGACCGGCCGCCATCACTCCTGGACCTGGGTCCTAAAAGGGGGTTCGCATGGTGTACCCCAGCACCCACTACAAGACGGGTGGCACATTCTTCCTTTTCAGGGTTTAACTCCCTTGTGGGCACAGAGCAGTCACCCCTGATGCTGAATATTTATGAAGCTCCTTTGTGTGGTGTCCCTGAGGAGGAGAGGTCAGGCATTCTTACAACTAAGGCAGGAGGACATTGAAGAGAATGAGATCTTTAAGCTGGGACCTGAGAAAACACGAGGAAAGGGAAAGGCAGGAATTGAAGAGATCAGAGCGCCGAGAAAGGGACAGAGACTCAGGAAAAATGAGAAAGGTGAAGGCAGGCGGACTGTCCAAATACGTGCAGGATTGGTAAATTGCTTGGGAAGGTCCATGAAAAATCAAGAGTTTGGGGCTTTCTATGAGTCCATGGGAAGTCGGAGGTCACAGAATGCTGGACGGGGTGTGGACATCAAGGAGAACATGGCGAACTCCAGCTGGGAAGTCTGGAATTCCCTGGGTGTGGGGAGTGTCCACGGTGACCTCTGCCAGCTCCCGGAGGAGCAAGAGGGCCCGGACCGGGAGGTGCACCTTCTTTACTCCGCTCTCGCCTTGCTGCTGCTGTGTTCATCGAGGCGTTTAACTCCAAATCCAAGCAGCGGCAACGAAGCAGATGTGTGAGGCCTTCCCTCATCTCCCCAGAACTGACGATTTTGTTTTGGTTTCTCCCTCTCAGCTGATAACTTGAGAAGGCCCAGGACAATAGGCATTGATCTCAGAAAATCTAGCTTCCAATGCTTTTTTCCTTTTTGTCTTTTTGGGCTTGTGTAAGCACCTGTTTTTATCTCAAGACTGTGAAAATACACTGATACTAATCTGCTAGGGGAGCAAAAACAAAAACAAAAACAAAAACAAAAACGCTCATTGTCTAAAACAAGGACACCTTTTATGCAAATCTCAGATGGCATCTCTCATGTAAGAGCAGCCAGAATTGTCCTGGACGGACCTCAGGATAGAGAAGCCGCCCGTGGTCCATCAGACTCTCCTCTCTCCATCGCTGCCCCTGTGGTTCCCGACACTGGCCCCCTCAGTGTCCAGCTCCGCGTGGCCCTGCCCACCCTCTCTCACCACTGTTTTTAGATAAACAGAACACAGCGGCCATTTGAGGCACGTGGAGGTCTCTGCCACATCCCATGTTCTCTGTAATCTACCACGTTGCCTATTAAGTCGATAATGCTTATGTTGCCGCACCCAGACCCCCTCACCCACAGAACTAGAATGAGGATGAGGGCAGCAGAGTTGGGGCTCTAGTTGTTCAAGTCAGTTTTATTCCCTCAGAGAGAGGAAATATATTCAAATCCTACGTCCAAATTAGTATTCAAAACACATTTCTGTAGTATTCCAAACATGGCACGAAATGGCCAGTGATTGAGAATCTAAATATCACGAGCCAGCTTTCAACAGAAACAGAAACGCATGGTACCAACGGGTCCAAGACAAGCGCTCCTTGATGCCAAGACTAATCCTTTCATTTTTGGACCTGGAGTTATTTATTTACGCTCAGCCTCTCCTGAGGACACAGCAGGTCTTTGTTCCTACGAAGGTCTCTAAAAAGGTTAAAATCTCTATGTTCCATGTTAGATGTTGACCAAGTCATTGACTTCCATCAGGTGCCTGGCAGTGATTGGTTATGTAGAACATTCCATCTAATTCCATTTAAATTCAGCGAGCCCCTCTGTGGCTTGGGGCTTGGCTCTGCCGTGATGTCACAACAGTGACAATGGTATCTCTGCTTCCCAGGAGTTCAGAGCTCAGCAAATAAATGACTGCATGGTGTGACAGTCCCCTTAACAAGGGACAGGACAAAAGGTCATAGCTAGCACGGAGGGCAGTTACTGACTCGCTTAGCAGGAATCACGGAGGCATTCCCAAGAAGGATCGCTTAGGAAAGGGTGTACTCCTTGCTCCTCTTCTCCCAACCTCTTCTGCCTCATCCCGCCTCCACGTGGAGGGGGAAGCAGGGTCAGACCGTGCAAAGTACTTCCTGCTTCACTTCTCACTGGAGACCCAGAGCAGAGGGGCCCCACACAGAAACAGCCCACTTTTGCTAGAAGGGGACATTATCCCCCAAGTCACTGCTGCTGATAAAAACAGCATTCAGTAAAACAGTTGTTTCAATCAGAAAAAAATTGGGTGAAGTCTAGAGTAGCAAATTGTGCAACAGAGCATTCTGCAGTGGTGGAAATGGTCTGCATCTGTGCTGTCCAATATAGTGGCCACCGGCCATACGTGGTTACCAAACACTTGAAATGTGGCTAGGGTGATTAAGGAACTGAACTTTTAATTTTAGCTAATTAATATAAATATGTAATTAGCCTAAGAAGGAAGCGGTAGCAGCATCACTACCCTATTGTCTTCCCCACAGATTATGAGCAACTCCAAGGCAGAGTTTGTCTTAAAATCCACCTGTCTCGCTGCTTAGCACAGGGCACATTCTGGTCTTGCAAAAAAATGATTCCTCCACTAAAGGGGTCAGTAGGAAAAGAGCTAGAACAATGCAAGCTCTTTCCTTCCTTCTTGCTGAAGGGAATGATCTCAGCCACGCTCGGTGCTCGGCGGCAGCCTTGTTGAGCATGTTGGTGTAGCAGGAAGGGTGGAGGGGGATTGAGAAGATCAAAGTCCTGCTTGATTGATGTGCTTTGGGAAAAGCAAAGATTTACTTCTGGAGGACAAAAGAATAGGTGTGAAAGATGAGCAGAGATAAATGTCCAAGACGAGATCTAAGGGTAGGATCTGTGAGTCTGGGGTAGTTTGAAGAGCACTAGAGGCCAGGTTCTCAGGAGGCATGGGGGATGGAGACGTGAAGAGGAAAGTTTTGAGGAGTTTTTCTCTGTAGCACAAATGCAACCGGTTTTTGGTGTTTTCCAAAGGACTCAACAGAATTTGACTGTGCTTTGAAATTATATTGGAAGTTGGGCTTCTATTCAAGAGCAAACCGACCCAACTACATCAAGGATACAAAAGGGAAAAGGAAGAATAGGAAAAGCAAAGACAATGTTAAAAGAGCAAAAAGAAGTCGAGTCTCCCACATGTGCTATTGGTTGAGGACAGAGAGGTCGAAGCTCCATGGGAGTGGGCGTGTGAATTTCACCTCTGCTGTATATTTCCTATGAAGGAGCGCCCCTGAGGAAAGGACCATCTCCTCTACAGTCAGACAGAGAAGGTTCTCATGGATCTGAAGGCAGATACCTTGAAGGGCTGTTTCAGGAAGGTAGGCATGTTGCTAGCTGCATTTAGCCACTGGGTTCTACTGCAAGAGGCTGACTCAGTTTATGACAAGGTCCCCAGTAAGTACAACATTAGTGTGTTTAGCTGGAAGGTCTAAAAATAATCCATTTACAAGATCATTCAGACCAGTCATAGGAAGGTGGGTTTAATAGCTCCCCATTAGCTGATAGAACGAGGAGTAATATAAACAAAAACCAATTCTTTCTGATCTTTTTTTTTTTTTTAAGAAAGTCTATAACTTGATGGATAGTCTGTTTGAAGAAGTACATGTGTCTGTGTTGGGAGGAAGGAGAGGGGACCACAGAGCATAGCTTGAAAGCCTTATCAGTTTCGTGTAGAACTCAGACTGGGCCAGGGGCGCTGCCCCACCATGTTTCTGTGTGCATGAAGAGCAGCTAAGTCTTCTGGGGAAGAGGAAAAAAACTAATCCTAAGGGAAATATGAGTTGAGAAACATAAGTCTGGATGAAGACACCTGTGGCAATACAAGGGGGAAAGGGGCTTGATTCGAATATGTGGGCATATGCCTCTATGCAGATCCCCGTTCACCTCCAGGGGCCTGAGTCTAGGACAGAGCAGGGGGAAATGGGTATGAAATCCATGAAAATGAAGCCCCGGAAAGAGACCCCGGCTCAGTCAACATCAGCTCTCTCTGTCCCATTACTTGCGTGATCTTTGGCAAGTCCCCTCACCCCTTGGATCCTATGACTTCATCTGTGAAATGTTTGGTACCCTAGAAATTGCTATAAAACACTTAACATAAGTACGCAATAAAGGTCATTACGATAATAGTGATGATGAGTAATTAACGAAAGAGCGTTACATTTACTGGCTCCGAACTGCAGGGGCATGCATACATAAAGTGGCATATGTTGCTTATAACCTACACGGAGTAGAAAGGGTGCCACAGCCTACGGGGAGGGCCGCACCCCCTGGGATGGAGAGGAAGTGGGGAAACTTGGCAGGATGGCTCCAGCGTATGGTAGGAGGGGCAGGACAGGACAGTAGCAGGAGGCCACAATCAATGGGGCAACCAGGAGAAAGGCTTCTGAGTGTTAGGGCAACACCCCCTGGAAACCCTTGCACCCCGCTGGCAGATTTTGAAGGGGGAGGGTCCTGAATGCCTACCAAGGAAGGGAGGAACAGTCATGGATATACCGTTTGTTTTAAAAGACTGGGTTTTCTCCCCCAGTAGTTTGAAATGCATATTTATTTCCCAGTGATCCGGACCTATCACTGACCTATAACATTGCATTAGGTTACACGCACCACATAAGGATGTGATATGCATGTGTATCGTGAAATGATGACCACAGCAGGTTTAGTTTAGGTAAATCTCATTTTCGCATCCAGGCTGCTGGGGCCTGGGTCCCCAGGTAGACAGGTGTGGCAGGAATGTTCGAGTAAGTGCTTCTGGAATAATGGACTAATAACCCCCAGATGTAGCATGGTGACTTGTCTTCACGATCCCTGGCCTCCAGCACGCAGTGCAGGGGGATGTCAGTAAGGAGAAAATTACAGAGCATCTCGAGAAGTCAGAGACCCACATTTCCCAGCCTAGGGAAAGGAGTGACTAGAGAATTCAAAACGTGAACATCCGGCTTCGAGAGAACAGATTGTAGGAAGGAGACGTACAATTGTCTGAAAACATAGCTCCTTGGTGTCCTCTCAAGTCTCCGTGAAAAGACCCGCAAGCTGGAGAGATACAGACCTCCTGTCAGAGGAAGCCGAGGTGGCAGAGGGGAGCCTGAAGCCGCAGTGTGGACCTGCTGCTGCCCGTGTCAGGAGGGTCAGTCCTGGTGGCATCTACAAGTGACAAGGCAACTTCTGTAGAAATGTACCCCTAACGTTTGGGGGAAAGTCGGTAATATATTCACTCGTTCCCCAAACATTTACTGAGTGCCTACTGTTAACCAAGCAGCAGGCTTGGTGTTCAACAGTGAAATGATAACAGAGGAAGTTTCTAGAATTTCCAAGATTACCAACTAGATTTAAAAGACAATGGGCCTCAAAGTTGAAAATATTATATACATGGGCATTTAATGATTCAACAACTTTATGCTGAGAATGTAATGTCCTGGGGTAGGGATGGAGCTGCCTCCCAGTCCCCTCTCCGACCCTTCACGTTTTGTGGTGAACAACAGTCTCTCATCACCCATGATGGCTGCCATTTCGATCAGTTTGGTGCATCTCTTACCCCTACGTTCTGGTAACTGCCCTCCATTTCTTTTAGAGTATGTCCCCACCCTCTAACACGCACGTGCACGCGCACACACACACAGACACACACACACACACACACACACACACACTTCATGTGTTCCTATAGTGTAATCAGGGTGTCGCATTTCTTCTAGGTTAGGGTAGGGGGGCATGAGATGTACATGGGGCCGATCACAGCACCTGACCCCCTGGGGCCAGAGAGAGAGAGAAAGAGAGATCCAGGGGCTGATATGTGATTCATGGAGGGCCATTAAGATTCCCTCCTTGATGTATGAAAATTGGGAGAAAAAATTTCTCTCTGGGGCTTGCTAAACTCGCCCAAGGCAGCCGGGGGAGAAGGCCACAGTCTCTCCTAGTCTCAGGAAGGAAGCTCACTGCAGGGGGAGCACACGAAGGTAACTCATAGGACAAAAGACGGGAGGGAAAGGAAAGGGGAGAGCCTAGAAGTACAGAGACAACTTCATCATGACGGTTGGCATGGCTGAGCTAAAGAGGAGTCCGAGCAGAAGTGCCGGGTCTTCTTTTTGAAGATCTCGGTGCTTAGCCCGCCTTCTGGCCCACAGTAGGAGCACAATACATTTTGGCTCCGTTTCCTCTCTTGTTCCTTCAAGAATTCATCTGAATCTTTGTGTATGTCATGGCCTGATGACGCATCCTGCCTGGGCTCCTTTGGATGTTAGAGTTTTGCACGCGCTGGAGTCTGAATAGGGCCTCTCTCCAGAAAACTCTATGTAAAGTATGGACTTTTTGATGTCCTACTCCTCTGCATCTTCTCCCTACCATTGACATATACTAAACATATCCTATGTGACGAGGACTTCATTCATTCATCAAATATTAAAATGCCAACATCATTGCTAGATACTTTAGACGTGTTATCTCTTTTTATTCTCACACACACACATACACACACCCAGACACACAAAATTACCCCATGAGTACTATAATGGTGCTCTGAGGTGAGCAAACTGAGGTCAGATGGATTCTCCTAAGGTTAGATAGGTTGCTAAAATGATCACATCCAAGATTCGAATCCAGGTATGTTTCATTCCAGACATTAAATATTTTATAACCCAAAAGCCTACATCCTCCGATCCCATCTGGGTGTGTCACCAATGCCAGCCCAAGAAAGGAACCATTATCATTGCCTTCACCCACGACCATTATCCCACACTGGGCTCTGGGGACCACAGCCGTTTAGCCAAGTCGGGAGTAAGAGGGCCCGTGGCTTTCGCTGAGGGGGTGTGGCCTAGGGCAGCACTGTTTAGCGTGACCTGGCCCCCAGGATGCTGATGGGGGTGAGCCTTCACTGAGCGCACAAGGGTCACTGGCAGAATGAGACTGAGGACAGAAGCTCCCTGCATGTTTCCATCAAGGAAATATCACGTCCAAAGATGAAACAGCCTCTTTCGCCGAAGCATACGTTTTGTCTCCTGGGCCTTCAAACATTAAATTGACTCATTTTAATGCCATGGCTCCAACCGATTTTCTGTGTGAGATCACACACAAAGGAATCAAACTAATTTGAGATTACACGCCCGCTACCCTTTTCCCGTGAAGAGGCTTTCTTGGTCCTAATTAAACTTTTCCTTCTATGACAAAGGCCAAGATGCCAAAAAAGATCCCTATTAAGAGAAATGCCAGGAACTTGGGGTCGTGGGGGTGCCATGCCTGGGTGAGCTTTGTGGTCAGAGTCGGATGTCAGTGATGTGCCCAAAGGTCGTGGGATTTGGATTCCTCTAAATGAGAGAGAACCAAACTCCGGAGGTTGGACCGTCCTGCGCATCCAGCTATCCTAGAAATCCCTACTGTCACCCTTCGGTGGGCACACAGAGGGCCGGTGTAAGGGTAGCAGTCCAAATCCATTCTGAGCCTGGGAATAAGATACAAAAGCCAGCACCCTGCTCCCTGGTGCCAGTGTAGTTTGGAGGTAGAACAGCAGGACCAAGGACCAGAGGGTGGCATCCAGTTCCCGCCCATCTTTCACAGCCTGAGTACTAACGAAGGAAATAACTTTTCCTGAGCACCTTCTATGTGCAAGGAGCAGTCAGGACGTGACAGACTCTCGGCTAGTCTTCATAACAATACCAAAAAGTGGGCATGATTACCAAAGCGAGGATATAGGCAAGTTGAAGGGACTATCTGCTCAAGATCACACAGCCATGGTGAAGGTCGAGTTCGGGTCTGAACTCAGATCTGGTGTGGCTTCTCACTGCTTTCATTCCAGCTCTCCTAGAAAGTAAGCATGATGACCTCATGGGATTATGAGGGGCCGATGTAAACTGGAGAAGGTAATGAGCTTCGTGGCTGCAAAGACAAGTGAAGGGTAGGTAGGATGCGTGTAAATATTAGTCATCACTCCCTTTGTGCGTCACGGGTCACCTGTCACTGCTTTCCAACTAGTGCTGAGAGCATTAAGATCAGGCTGCTGTTTATGGGAACCTACTCTATTTCCGGTGTTCTGTAAGATGTCCTATACTTCCTTTTTCCATGAACTTGAAGAAAGCCCTGATTCTGGGCTTCCTTTCTTCCTCCAGTTGCTGGGGAGGTAAGAAGTCCATTCCATTATTGGATGAAGAGAAAACACAGTCACCATCCCCAGCCCTCACCCGGGAGGACACAGTTAAAGGGAAAATGCAAATTTTCATGAATAAATAAGATCCCTGAAGTAGCAACTCTATCTCCTCATCACCAAGTGGGGCTCAATGTGAGTCAGCACAGAGCCATCCTTTCCTGTCAAACGCTAATATCTCTGTCCAACACAGAGTAATTCAGAACACTTTGTTCCAATCATCATGGTAGTGTGGCTTCCTGGCTTGGGGATTAGAAACCCTCCAAGCAATTTCTCAGTTTTATACACACTGGCGTCACTTAACCTCATGCACTCCATTTGTTTATTTGAATAAACACAGGAAAGATAATATTGGCCATATTTCATTCGATTGGCTTATCAGTGACAGTTTAATGCTGTGTCATTTTGGGATATTCTACAGTCAAGTTGCCAATGTAGCAATAGCCCAATCGAGGCAAAGGGGGCAGAGGAAGAAACTTGAATGTCTTGAGTGGATCCAAGGAGCAGTGATTGTGTTTCATCAGCATGGGTATTCTGGGTCAACAGTCCCAGAAATCTGATCTTGGGGCGCCTGGGTGGCTCAGTCGGTTGAGCATCTGACTTCAGCTCAGGTCATGATCTCACCATCCGCAAGTTCGAGCCCCATGTCAGGCTCTGTGCTGACAGCTTGGAACCCAAAGCCTGCTTCCAATTCTGTGTCTCCCTCTCTCTGCCCCTCCCCTGCTCACGCTCTATCAAAAATAAATAAACATTAAAAAAAAAAAAAAAACCTCTGATCCTTTAAAAAAAAAAAAAAAAAAAAGAAATCTGATCTTAAGAAGATCTCCAAAGAGCCCCATATTTCAGCAGAGGAGGGAAAGTGGATATGGTTTAGAAATACAAATGGCCATTTTGAGGGTGGGGAGGCAAGATGGCACTGTGCCATTTTGAGTCTTATCCGTTACGCTTCAAATCAGTTGCATGCATTCGTGGTTCTTTCTCCGTCTTCCTGATTCTGGTCTTTGCCTCTCTCTACCTCTTGGTCCCTTACTGTCTCTCTGTCCTTTCCCTCCTGTGCCTCTGTCGCTGAATCTCTCTGATTTTCCCAAATGTAAAGAGTCCAGGAACAAAGCTGACTTGGACTTTTACATTACTCTTCCATGTAGCAATTTGTGATCTTAACATGTCTCTGAATGTCAGTTTCCCAATTTAAAATGGAGATAGTAATATTGATACTGTTGAGTTATCATTAGGATAAAATGGAACAAAAGTACACAGCGGGCGACTCGGTTCCTGGCCCCTAGCAAGTGCTCAGTAACTGTGAGTTCCCTCCCCTAGCTCAGCGCGCGCCACCCCGTGACACGTTAGAAGCCTGTGTGTGTTGGCTCTCCTTCCATGTGGCCTGCCCTCGGCCCGTTTTCAGATTAGCCAATGCAGCCGTGACCGGCTGGGACCATTTCTCATCCAACTGCTCTCATTCTAGCAGTTTCATGTGGCCCCTCTCTGTAAATCAGTCTGGGGAAATAAATGTCCCCAATCCATTAGTGCCTTTCCATCACAAGCCAATTTGAGCCACAAAGCAGAGACAAGGCTTGTTAATGGCCACTTAAATATATTTCTGCGGCCCAGCCTGGAGACCCTCAGCCTCAAATCCTCCCAGCTCCCGTCCAAGAAAAGCCCCACTCTGACAAGACTTCTGGCAGCAAAAGCATAGGTCGAAGTCTTAGCAGTTATTGGGGGGACCGCATACCCTGGTTTGCCTAGAACAGTTCTGGTCTCACCCGCTGTCCCTATGAATAGTGCCCCTTTAACACCCCCAAAAGTTCCAGTTTGAATGATACACTGTAGATGGTAGCTATGGAAACCAAGAATAATAGTGTAAGAATAGCTATCATTTATTGACCATTTGCGTACGCCAGACAGCACCCAAGAGGTCTTTAAACACTGTATCTCATTTAAACTCAATTACAACTCTGTAAACAGAGGTGCTATTATTACCTCCATTTTACAGACCAAGAAGCTCAAGTTTAGAGAATAAGCAACACACGTTCAAGGTCAGTATAGAGGGCGATGTCTGTGCCACTGGGCAGCACGCCCATCCCCCACCTGCTGGGAGTGCTGGCGCTCGTGGCTCAGCACAGTCCCCGAACCCCCTTCCCTCTTCCAGAGGAACAGCGCTCAAACAGAAGTCTCCATTGCCTAAGAGGCTCCATGCCCCCACTGAAGGCATCCCACAGCCCGGACCCCACTGACGACAGGGGGCCGGGGGTGTGGGGAGCACAAAGGCTTCCCTATTGCTTCAAGGCCAGATTGACTCTAAGGTATAATTCATGCCCTGAACTCCTGCTGGGATCCAGGGGAGTTGAAATCCTTGCTTAGCCCCTTCCTTGTCCTGCCTCACTCCCATTTTCTCAAAAGCACCCCCTTAATCAACCACTTGAGAGGTCATCCTTCTCTCAGGCTTTGCCTCTAGGGGGCAAGACCCATGACCTATGGTTAGCAAGAGGCAGGGCTGGGACTCATGTCTAGGGAGGTCTCACTCTTCAGCAAACAGCAAACATGACATGACATTGCCTATAATATATATGTGATTAAAATGGCGGCCTCCAAGTTATCAAAGAAATAAGTCCTATAGGCATAGATATGACAACGGTAATGGCAACAGTCACAACTACTACTTATTTTGTGCCAGTCTCTTTCTTGTATCTGATCCTCTCAACAGCATGAGGCTCATCTTATCTGTGCTTTGCAGTGGAGGCGTGGCAAGCGTGGAGAGGCCGCGATGTGTCCACGAGGTCACACAGAGAGAACGTGACGGGGCTTGGGCCCATGTCCAGATCTTCCTCTTCCAAAGGCCATGTGCTCTTTCCGCCCGGCCACTAAAATCGCTCGCTGCGTAAATTGCTCAATGAAGGGTTGACTGCACCGGTTCCCCATCAAAGCTGATGCTCTCGCAACACATTAGAAGACTCTGTAATCCCTCCCATCCTGCACTCCCCCAAAATGGTTCTTTTTGAGCTGCATTTGACCATCACGTCTCCGTTTGGGGAGAAAAACCATATTACTGTGGGAATAGCCAGAGAACGTTCTCTTAAGTCAGACATAAAAAAATCAAAGGAGGCATATTCACTGTAGGAAGGAAGGAAAGCAAGCTGACGTTGCATTGCCAAAGGTCCAGAGAAGTAAATCACATTTCCGGTGGCCTTTGCACAGAGGGAGACTAAATGGAATAAAAGGAAAAGAGCAGACGAAGACGCGGATCCTAACTGTACTCTCTGTGTGACGTTTTTAGCAAATTACTCAACATCTCCAAGCCTCCGTTTGCTCTACTATCGATAGCATCTATCTTCTTGTACCATCAATGAGAAGGGGCAAATGAGATCCAATAGGCATTTCCCTGTACCTCTTCTCTTCCGTTCCCAAACAATTTCTGGAGTAACCAACTTGGACACTCATTCCAACTCTGAATAATACTAGTTCAGAAGGACCAGGCTTTATTCCCAAGCAAATAGCATTTCCTATCTGATGATAAAAGGTTTCCATTAAAAACAGAGAGCACATAAAAGAGAGACCTTCATCCAGGAAGCCATCAGCTGATTCATAAAAATACAGAATGAGTCATCCATGCTCCCAAGGCTAAACTTACAATCAGTGGGCATCTTTGGCCAGCCAATCCTGGCCCAGTGTAGGAGGCCCGGCCCAGCGGGCCATCTTCACAAACCGACTTCAATCCCCCCTTGCAAAACCGATTAACTCTGCTTCCAGCTTGAGGAAATGAAAATCAATCCAGGCCCCTTGCAATCCTGCGTTCCAAATGTTCCCCCATGTTTGGCTGGCTTACTGAACCACTGGGGTGAGGAATCTGCAGTGATTCCTGTGTGTGTGTGTGTGTGTGTGTGTGTGTGTGTGTGTGTGTGCGCGCGCGCGCACGCGCAGCTCCAATAAAGAACAGGCTTGTGCATCTGGCTTTGAAAATCAATCTCCTGGCTTTCATCTTGACATTTATTAAAACGCTTCAGTTCCTATCAGCCTCTATGCAATTAGCATAAGACTAAAGAACCCAGACCTATTTGTACTGCAAACGATGCTCTTTTTAAAAGAGTAGCTTCAACATTTTTACTCTCTGAACATACCCTCTGACAAAAAGTCCTAGAATCCAATTTGGATGAAGGGTCATAAGTTATATATACACGCCACGTACAGATCATCTTTCTAATCAGTGGTTGAGAAAGGAGAATTACCAATGCAGAGTTTTAGTTTTCCGAGACGTTCTTCCACCAGCAAGTGAAAAAATAATAATAATGACTCTATCATCCCCGTGCAAGCGTCTTTTCTCAATCCATTCATCAGTCCTTCAGCAGTAACGGATGCTGGACATACAGTGTTCCAAGCACGAGGCTAGGCATTGGGGGTTTGTTGGTGAAAAGGGCAGACATAAGTGCTGCCTCCTGAGATCAATCCGCTTGGTTAAGCAGAGTTAACAAAACTGAACCGCAAAGGACCCCCAGTTGGCAAAAGCCTCTCCCCTCACCCTGAATTCCCAAAAGTCATGTTTGGAGTCGACTATGACCAGCTACATGTATGCAGAGGGAGTCAGAGACCAGTGCCTGCTTCTCTTAACTGCCTCCTTCCCGCCGGCCAGGGGAGTCCTGCACCTCCTCTTAGAGCATCAACAGGGAGCAGGATCTCTCTTCCAGCTTTCTTGCCTCTGCATCTGTTCCCAGATGCAGGTTTGGGATTTAACCGAGGGACAGGTAGGCTGATTGCTGCTTTTGGGGGAGTGGTGTCTGTTGGGGACTTTAAAACCCGGACCCGAGAAAGGGTAAGTCTTTCTCACAGGGCTGAGGGCAAATCCCCCCTTGGGAGCTTCCCACGCTGCTGCATAAGGAACTCAGAGCGCTGGATCCAGCGAACCCTCTGGGCTGAGCCCTCCCTCCTAGAACTTCAGAGAAAGGATCACAGAGTGACAGCACACAGAAAGGCTTAGGCACTCCAAGGGGAACCCCAGCCTGGGCCTAACTCTGAAGTTCCCCCAGGAAGAGTGGGGACTGGAAGGGTACCCGGATTGCTGAGCTCCTTTCGAGATGAGGCGAGAAGACTAGAGGTTGCTTGTTTTTCCTCTTCGGAGAAGCACAGAAGAGAAGACACTGGCGGGGACTAGGGAGCCTCGGCCTCGCCCCTGACCAAGCTCAGATGCTCCAGGACCTAACCCCTACCCTCCTCCCGCTTCCTGGCACCTTTCCCCAAACCCAGAGGAGCAGAGTGCAGGAGTGGGGAGGGAGACCGCACTTCCCCAGCCCTCGCTCGGTCGCCAGACCCAGCAGGACTACAGCATAGAGGTTTAAAAAGAGTATCAGGTCCTGGCCAGGTCAGTGAGTGGCGGCAGAAAAGACCTTGGGCAAATCTCTCTTTCTAAGCCCTGGTTCCTTCGCTTGGAACGTTGGACAAGGACGGTACCTAACTCCTCGGGTCCCAGGGAGTATTAAATAAGCTGGCACACCTAAAACTCTAAAAACGATGGCTGGTACACAGTCCTCCGGCGGTTATCATCATTCTTTAACCGTGTTCCCAAACTTCCTCTCCTGGCCGCTGAGCTGTCCTAACCGACGGGGAGCCCCGACGCGCAATCTTCCCGACCCCGGGCGCTGGGCGCCACCATCCATCCCCGCCGAGAGCTCACAGTCCCCTCCGGCCACCCCAGATCCGGCTTGGAGCGGGCGAGGGCCACCTCGCGGCGTCCTCCCCAGCGGCCGGCCGCAGGGAGGCTCTGGGACCCGCGGGAGGGCGCGGAGGGGGCGCCCACGGCCGCTCTTCCCCGCGCAGCGGCCGCGCCGAGGCTCCGCCACCCCCGCCCCGGGAGCGCCGAGCGCGCAGAGAGAGAAGGCGAGAGAGACGCGGATACTGGACCAGGCTTTGACGCGGATCTTGAGCTCGCCGTCCTGCGGCTCGGGCATGGCCTTCCTGGTGACCCGCAGCTTGTTGAGCCCCCCGAAGCCGGCCAGCACCACGGCGCGCATCTCCTGGGCGTCCCCGAGGCGGTGAGAGCCGCCGCCGCCCTCGGCAGGCTCCTTGCCTGCCTCTTTCTCGATCATTTGCTCCGTCTCCTCCGCCTTCTCCACGCCTTCCTTGGCCATGGCGCACGGGGCCGCGGGGCGCACGGGCGGCGGCGGCGGCGGCGCGGGGGGCTAGGGCTCGGCTCCCGCGGGCTCCTCCTGTTGAATGTGGGATGCTCGGCGGTGCAATGGCTGCAGCCTCTGCGAGCCGCGCCGCGGGCCACAGCCTCCGCCGTAATCCTCGCAAGAGCCGCGCCCCTGTCCGCCCCACCCGGTCACCCCCCTCAACCCCACCCCTCGCTCCCCGCCTCTCTTCCCTGCCCAAGCGAAGCCTCGACTCCAGTTCCAGAGCCAGTCTCAAACCGGGCTCCTGATCGCAGCCCCAGAGCCCAGACTTGCCCAAGACTCGTGAATAAAACACGCAGGGAGGACGCCGTGTCCTCCGCGGGCGGCGCAGTACTTTGTTATTTACGGCGCGGGCTCGGCGCCTGGAAATGGACAGAGACGAACGTCTTGGCCTAAAGGATGCCTCCGGGAGACAGGGTTGCCGCCTCTTGCACAGCTCACAGCTCGGGGAGGGGGGAGGGCGGGGTAGACGAGAAACGTGGCTGTTTCCCTGGTCGCAGGTGCCGGCTGGAAGGGCAAAACGGTTCGGGAAGCGGGAAACGAGAAATCCCACTTACTCCCCGGAAGAGTCTAAACCGGGGTCTTTTTCACTCCAGACCCTGAGAGGTCAGCGCGCGGATGCTCTTTACCCGGCATCTCCAGGAGCCCCTTGTGATGGCTAGTTCTCACCACCCGCACCATTTCCAGCCATCAGAGGCTTCAGAAAAGAATCCTGTACCAGAAAAGGGTCCTCTTTTTGTTTTGACCACCAGAAGATCATTGTGCGCCCCGTCCCCAACACACACACGCATGCCCCAGGAACTGGCTTTTTGGGGTTTGTTATGAGCCCTTTGAAAAGGAGCTTATAGAGAAACTTGGACTTTTTAGAAAAACGACAGGCAGGAGGGGGTATTGGCGGCGGGGGGAGGGGGGAGATTGCCTTGTGGCTGTTTAGAGAAACCTCCTAGTGGAGGAGTGATGGATGTATATCCTATTACTGCGCGAACACCGCCACCTTGGGGACCTCAGGCGACTCATTCAACCTTAAGGATCCTCAGCAACATCATCCATAAAATGGGTACATTAATTTTGTTTAATTGCATTGTGCTAAGTGCGGGGGTGGGTAGGACTTTCAGTGACACATAGTCCTTCGCTTTAAGGAGCTTATTCTCAAGTGTGAGGCAGGAAGGACACAGCCAAGAAATGGAAACGACACCGTGAACGTGTAAGTGTCTCTCCTCCTTCCATTCTCCCTGGGCCTCTGCTCTAGACGCCCTGGCCGTCCATTCCTCAAAAATGGCACTGTGTTCCCTCCTACCACCTGTCGTCTTGCGGCCTGGAACATATGTTGCACATCCTTCACCTGGTGTTATGTCTACTTCACTTTCAACTTAAGCACCCCTTCCTGATTCCACAGGCTGGGTCTGCATCCTGTAACGGTAAACTCTCCTGGAAGTTTGTAATGAATTTTTTTATATGATCACCTGATGATTACTGTCTGTTTCCTTTTTCCAGCTGTGGGCAGGGGTGATTTCTGCTTTTATCCTGCATGGTTTCCCTGGGGCTTAGCACATGATTGGTACTGAGTAGAAAATGCTCAGAAGACAAAAACCCTTGTTGAGTGAATGAATGAGTCAGTGAACGCAGATGCAACTGTGGTAGCCCAAAGGAGGGAACTTGGCCTTGGAGCTGCAGAGCTCCTCATGGAGGAGCAGATGTTTGAGCCGGACCTTGAAGGATAAGCCAGGTTCCTCAGTCAGAGAAGATCCCAAGCACGTTCAAACACATGGAAAGGTAACAGGTGAGAGAAGACACTGGAGACTAGAGGAAAGATTGCTTCAAACCAGCTCTTGAAGGGTTTTATGTATCATGTTATAAAATTTAAAGCATAATCATGGAGGCCACTGGAGTCTTAAAAAAATGAAAGCCAGGGAATGGCATCACTGTGTTTTAGGATAATAGCTTTGGCAGGAAGTGGGTGGTAGATTAAATGATGGACTTGCTGGAAGCGTGGAGGTCAGTCAGAGACTATGGTGCGGACATAAACAAACAAACAAATAACAAGAGCCTCAAGTGAGGCAGTGCTGGCGGATGGAAGAGGGGATGGATGGGAAGCCGAATAGACAAGGCTGGCTAGTGAACAGAGCATGTTGTTGTAAACCCAATTATGAACCCAAACGAGGAAGCCTGTTTCTATCATGAAATATACTGTTTAGGCTGGATCCTGTCCTGAAACAAGACATTGAGTGCCCGTGGCTTATTTTGGAGGTAATCCCGGGAAGCTCCCATCAGGAAGTAGGAAAGTGAGACAGAGAAGCCATCCAGGGTGCATTCATAAGCAGGTGAGCTCAGGCACAGAGGGGACTCAAACCCACAGGAGACCTTGTGGAAGCGTCAGAGTGCCCCGCCCAAGAAGCAAGGACATGGGTATTTATCATGAAACTTTCTGCATGGCTAGGGGCTATTCCCGGACATGTGAACTCCCTGGGGCTTCCGACCTCCCCCATGCACCCGGGCTGAGAGAATGCCCAGGCACAGAACTGTAGATGCTCTGGGTAGGAAGCCATTGTCTTGTATAGAGAATGGTGAGTTCGAAAGGGACATGCGTTTGAGGCTGATAACATCCACAATATATGGTATTATTTTGGGATATCTACTGTTCTGGACACTTCAGGTACATTTTGTAATTTGATTCTCAGAATAGCTTATTAGGTAAGCATTCTTATTCACACTTTATGAAAGAGAAAACTGAGTTTAACATCAATACCCTTAACATCTTATCACGCATGTTTCTTCAAACGGGGCCAAACCAGTTCGGCTCCTGAATAATAATACTCCATGGCATTTTTAATGTTCTCTGCTCATTTATTGGCCTCCTAATATCTCTGTCCCACCCCAAATTCTTTGCCTTCATTCTGAGGGTTTTCCTTTAGCGTTCGTAAAGTAAATCTTCTTTGCAGTCAGCACATAGCATGCTTAAGAAAAATTGTTTGCTGTATACGTTAAAGGAAATATAATTACTCCCTCCAAGGGAATCTTCTGGCTGCTTATAAACCCCAGATTATAATTGGTATGCAGCTGATTGTCACAACAATGGAGAGAGAACACTCCGGTCCGAGCCGCTCAGGGAGGAAAATCTTCCTCTGAGTCCTATGTACCATTATTTGGATTGTTAAGTATTCCCAGACCTGCTCCTCTCCGGCGGAATGTGGCAAGAGCCATGCTGCAAGGCACCTCTTCAAATCAACACACTAAATCTATTTTCAGTTTGTAAAATGGATTTCTTGGGCGTTCGCGCACTGGGAGCTTCCAGTTGTGAAATAGCTTGCGTTGTAGGGCAACGTCAAACAGCGGCCACTTCTGGTGAAACGCAGTATTACAGCTCAGCTCTATCCACGCGTACAGGGCCTGGGAATAGCTGTGGGCACGTTTGAGAAGAGTATAGAGGGTCAAATTTACGAACTCCTCAAGGTACTGGCCAACAGGAACGAGGTCTTTGGGTAAGAATCCATAGGAAACAGTCTTAGTACAATTTTGAGAATGGTTTTCTAAATAACATGGAATGGTTCAGTAACTTTCTAGAGTAATATGTGACCTAGGACATATAGTCAATGTCTTCAGCATATCCTTTATTTTTTTTAATGTTTATTTATTTTTGAAAGAGAGGGGAGAGGGTCAAAGAGAGAGGGGTACAGAGAAGCCAAAGTGGGATCTCTGCTGTCCGCACAGAGCCTGACATGGGGCTGTAACTCACAAACTGTGACATCATGACCTGAGCAGCTGCCGGTCACTTAACTGACTGAGCCACCCAGGTGCCCCTAGCTATACCCTTTAATAATTTTTCTTCTCTTGTATTTTCTTCAATGTAATTAGGATCATTTGTTACACGTGCATCATATTATTTAGTCTACAAAGTAATTCTGTGCCAGAGGCACTATGATCCCGATCTTACACTGGAGGAGATTTGCTAGAAACTGAATAACTTTCCCAAGGTCAACAGCTTAGTCTGTGGCACGGATGGGATGTAAAGTGGGAGTCATTTGAGTCTAAAATGTGGATACCTCCCCGCTAGGCTGTAATGTCTGTAGTTTTATATGCTATTATACACTTCAAAATTCTGTAGAATGGGGTCAAGAGCAAGGAGACAAATTTAGAAGGTCAACAGTGAAGAAAGGGAGGACATTCGTGGCATTGAAAACTCTCAGTAAAATCCAAGGGCTCGTATGAAAGGACATGTGCCATGATTTCCTATAGTTTGTGTCGATGTAATTTAAAAGATAATGGGGCAGGATTGCCAGCATTATTTTCAGAGAAGCAGAGGCTGGGTGTGCAGCCCATCCTCAGTGTGGTAGAGTAACTTGCTAATTATATCTCACAGGACCAGTCGTAGGCAGCCAACTCTAAATGGGTCCCAGGGAAAAAAAAGTGAACTCGTCCCCTTTTGAGTGCTGGCCTTGGGCCACTGCTAATACCGCAGATAAAATGGTGAATAAAACAAGAATGTTCCCTGTCCTAAAAGGGTAGCGCTTCTCCTAGGGAGGCAGATATTAGTTTAGGTTGGGGTCCCCAGAAGCAAATCTTTCTATATTCGAATACCTGAATACAAATGGCTCATCTGCGTGGTGATTCCAGGAAATGGGGGTCTGTGTAAATCAGACCAAGAAGGGAAAGACTTGATACAGGGTACATTACCCAGCAGGTTATCACTGTGTTGGCTCAAGGTGAATGATGCTGGAGAACCCTAGATGACAGTGGAGAACATTCCTCAAAGGTGCCCTCATCAGGAGACAAGGCGAATGGAGTGTCCCCTGACTCCTGTCAGTCCTTGGTCTAGGGCTGTCGGTGACGATGTACTAACCACTAAGGGTCTGCCCTGTGTGGGGGCTGCTGTGGAGTCGGTGGCTAGACCAAGCTATCCTGAAAGTGTTGGGAGTGCTCCTGTGTAACGCTGGGTCATCGTGCATGGCAGTGAGTTCCAAGAGGGTGTGGGGGGAGCATTGACAGTGTCTGCTACAAATATTAAACCAAAAATATTAAATAAGTATTGAAATCACTTGCCAGCCTGATAAGCACTTATAAAGGAGAAATATCAAGTGCTGTCTAGAGGGTCAGAGAAGGCTTCCCAGTGACAGTGATGGTAAAGTGGCAGATTCAGCGGCAAATAACAACAGCAACGTAAGAAGGGCCTAAAGGAGATAGCATACATCCGGATGGGATGGAATCTCTACAGAGTCACCGAGGATTCATCAGTGTTCCCTCCAGCTCTGTACTTCACCTGGAGGAAGGGCCCGCCCCCATGCTCATGGTTCAAGTTACAGCCCTGACATCCATCTTCCAGGTAACAAGATGGAGATGGGTGTGAGGGGGAGAAAGGCCCTCATCCTTTTCTTAAAAAGAAACATCAAGAGTCCTCTATGTCCATCTACTTCCCTCTTATTGGCCAGAGCCTAGTCACATGGCCACATCCTGTGGAAAAGGAAATTAGGAAATATAGTCTTTTCTTACTTAAGTGGCTTTGTCCTGGGTAAAAGGAGTCTACAACTGATGGGAAAGAGGAGAGAGAGCACTGGGAGGCAGACCACTGCTCACAGGTGCCCCAGGAGGAGGATGGAGCGTGTAAGGAAGATGGAGGCCGGTCCTCCCCATACCTCCTGCAAGCTCAGCACCATCCAGGCATCCCAGCCCCTGTGACTCAGCACTGCTCTCTCATCGACTCCTTTAAGACCGTGTTTCAACCTCTTAAAATGTTCTCTTCATAGTCATTCAACTGCAATTTTATAATGGAGGTTAACAAGAAAACCCAACGCTCTTTCCATTACCACAGGATACTAGTCCTCAGATACTGAAAACCATTTTGCCTCTTTATGGACACGATCATGTATAAATAGAATTAGAAGCACTTCACCTCTTTTATCCATAAGTAGCTGTTATCCATAGAGAGATGATCTTATCAATTATTTAGTATTGTTTGGTAAATGTGGTTGGCCAAGTAGGAAGAATCTACCACATAGGACTGAATTAAGAATTTAAGTCAAATAGTTTATGGTTTTGAAAACTTGCTCATGCTAAAAGATAATTTCTGCGTGATTTCTTTTACCCCTTCCCCTGGATATTATCGAGGGCTCTCCCCCTAGTGTGAAGCTGTTTGATTTCTTGCATGAATCATCGCTACAATGATGCTGTCTGCCTCTTTCAAATGTTGCAGAGAGCTGTGTTTTCCCCAAAGTGCTTTGCTATAGATCATTGTGAATAATGGTAACAGGGCGGGGATGTGAAATTCAGGTGGAGAAGTAAACAAAGCATTTACTCCTCGATGCAGTCTAAGAGAAACCAGAAAGGAGGAGCATCCCCTCCCCCACCCATCATTACCATTTTTCATATAAGCTGAGAGAACCACACTATAAATCAGGATGAAATAACCCTCGAGCTAACAGGGTCTCTTATTTCCCTGATGTTTGGGGGCTAAGAGTTGGTTTCCCGGAGAGTTTTGTTTCCTTTGTTATGTTATTGGCCCATATCCAATTGGTTGGGGGTTTCTCAGAGTAATGACGCTGTGAGGCTACGAGAGCTCAGTGTAAATTGGAAATGCTCAGTCTGAGAAAGGCACATTTTGCCTTTCCTGTTCTGAGATTAGAAGACTCCAGCCCCAGGAGAAACGTGCTTCAGGGGCAGGCATCCTACCCAATTCCTGTTAGTCTACCCTTCCTCTTCATAAAATTTAATGGGCTGCTTTGCCCGAAGTAAGTAGGCAAGGAATAATGTCCATTCATCATCCATCCGTCCATCTACCCGTTCATCTAACTATCCCTCCATCCATCCATTCAACCATCCATCATACGTCCTTCATCCATCCATCCAACTACCCATTCATCTCTCTGTCCATCCATCCATCCATCCATCCATCATCCATCCACTTATCTATTCATCCAGTTCCTATATTCCTGCTATGAAATAAGCAAAGTGGAAGGAGCACATAACCTTGTTTCCAGAACTTGTTCACATCCCAGTTTTCCATTTACCAGTTACGTGGCTTTTAGGCTCCAAGAGGTTAAGAGCGTTGCCCAAAGTAAATAAGAACCAGAAGACCTAATTTTCAGGCTGGTGTGAAAAACCACTTGAGATACCACAACGGGCTCTTCCAAGTGTCATTTCCCACACATGGCAGTAGGTGAATGGACAGACACTCCCTTTCTGCGTCCTGCATGACTAAGGCCTGGTGCATGTCCTGAGAGGGAGACAGACATGCCAACAACATGGCACAACGTCCCGGGGAGGCAGGACAATGCCCCTAGAGGATAAGAGCATGGAAACTGGGGTGGGGACAGGCTGTGTTCGAATCCCAGCTTGGACTGATCATAGCTATGTAACCATGGGCTAATTCCTTAACCTTTCTGTGGCTTTGTTTTCTGATTTGTAAGATGTGGCTATTGACCACACCAACTTTACAAAGTCGTGTGGGAAATTTAAAAGAGGTAACGCAATTGAACGTCTGTGCGGAGAAGAATCACTCTTTATATGCAAATACTCTGTAACTGCCTATGTGACCACACTTAGTGTTTCACCAACTATGTTCAATCTGAAAAGTTTAGGGTTCTAAGCTAACAATTTCCAAAGTCCATTCAGTAAAACAGTAGTTTCCTTGGATTGGGCCGAAGGCTAGGGCGCTAAGGAGGTCCGTGGTCAAACTTGCTCGAGACACTCTAGGTCAAGTGCAGTCAGGCAGCTTTCTTTAATGCAGGGCCGTTTACTTACTTATTTATTTTTAAATTTTCTTTTTAATGTTTATTTATTTTTGAGAGACAGAGTGAGCAGGGGAGGGGCAGAGAGAGAGGGAGACACAGAATCATAAGCAGGCTCCAGGCTCCAAGCTGTCAGCACAGAGCCCAACGCGGGGCTCGAACCCACAGACTGTGAGATCATGACCTGAGTCGAAGTCAGATGCTTAACTGACTGAGCCACCCAGGTGCCCCACAGGGCCATTTAGATCCTCGTACAGTTGGGACTTTTGAATCCCTAAATGGGGGGTCCAGAGGCAGCTTCATCCAACCTTGCTCAACTTTTAGCCCTGTTTCCTTGAAGTCCACAGCAAGCATTCTGCAGGATACCTTTTGGGAAACCCTGCTCTAGAAATCAGCGGATAACTACTTCTGAATGTCGGCTCAGGGCTGGGCCCTGTAGGGGAAACAGGAGGAGAACCTGGCATGACCCCCGTTCAGTGAGCCGAGAGGCTTGCTCAAGAGAAAACAAAACCACAAACAGTTTTGAGAAGACTTAAACAGTAAAATGGGGCCCGAGAAGATGATGAAACTTCCAAGTGGCTGTGGGGCACAATAGAGAGTGGTGGGAAGTGTGACCAACCAGAGAGCAGATGGCCATTCGACAGGGACCGGCTTCAGCTCAGCCTCAACCCGTCATGGCCGTGTGAGACGTGTGCTCACAGACTGGATGCCGCGTCTTCCAAATGTCCAAGAGAAGCCAGCAGTCTGGATTTTTATGTGAAATGCCTCGGGTTTCTAAAGTCCCAACAAAGATTACCTAGGACGAACCAAACCTAGCTGAGCCAACTTTAGCCCAGGTGGCACCAATTTGCAATTATTGCTCCAAGCCAGTAGTTCTCAGCCTGGGGTGACTTTGCCCCTCTGGGGACACGTGGCCACGCTTAGAGACGCTATCAGTCATCACAGCTGGTGCTGTAGACGTCTAACGGGTAGAGGGAAGGGAGGTTGCTAAACATCCTGCAATGCCCCAGAATGATCCAGCCCCGAATGTCCTAGCTTCAAAGTCGAGAGATCTTGCCGGAAGTCACGGATCCTTCGGTCCTGTGAGCGAGGAGGCCTGTGGTTTCAGCTTGCTGCCTGTGTGACTTTGGAAATGTCCTTGTTCCCATTGGTAAAAGGAGACACTCGGACTAATTGATACTCAAGGGACTTTCCAGCCCGGGGGCTGAGGTCACATCAGTCATCAGTGCTGGCAATGGCCCGGCACGAGGGCCGTCTCTGCAGAAACGACATTGATCAGAAATGATCGCTACAGAAATGACAACACACACCCGGGGAATATCTCCAAGCCGGGATACTGTTTGTCCTTTGCAGGAGCTCGGAAGCCTGGTTCATGTCCGGAGGTCTCACTCCAGACAACTGAATAAATTTGAAGCTGATTTTAGAAGGCCGCTGAATCATCCTGGGCAGCCTTGTCTCACAGACACTTCAGATTTTGCAGAGGGAAAAGTCAGAGGACGCGCTTCAATTGCCTACACCCCAGCCTTTCCAAATAGGACAGTGTCTCCGATACTGAGTTTGAGTTTTGGCATTGCATGAACCTGTTCATCCAGCTGGTGTGTGTGTGTGTGTGTGTGTGTGTTGTTTTGTGTTTTATCTTAAGGATTTGTTTCAATCATGCCCACAGTGGAATTGAGCCAGGCTTTAGGATGAGATGCACGGGGAGGGGGGAGTCGATGCTTTGGCCAGGATAAGCAGCGATGGACGCGCAACGCAACGCAACACAGAGTAAACGGAGATCATGTGATAATACGGCCCGCGTGTTGCTGCTAATGTGAACTCTGACCCCATCGCCGCCCTCACATGGCCTCACGGCTCCTCTCCGCCATGTGCTGCCAGATTTCCCAAATGGGATAAATCACTAGGGAGAAAGGGCTTTCTGTGAGCCTGGAGAGGTCCAGGCAGGAATGTTGTTTAGGGATCCTGGGCACTGACCCTATTCCCCCCATCCCCAGCCCTGCAGGAGGAGGTGGTGACCTTCGGTGATGCTGAGTTGCCTTCAGGAATATTCAGGAAAGCTAGGTGATTGCAACATTTGCTTTGACAGCAGCGTGTAGACTGGTAGGGCAGGATCTTCTAGAATGGTAATACAAATTTGAAGATACAACCGCAGGAGCACAGCAAATCCCCATGCTGGGTGCAGCGTCCTCAGCGGCTGTGCCCCTATCTTAGGGGGTCTGTGCCTAGTGTGCTGTCTCTGCCCCTTCTCTGGATGGCAGTCACTCTCCCAGGAAGTCAGTCTAATTGCCTGGTAGGTGTGTGAGCGAATGTGTGAGATCCACGCCAGTCCCTCACACGTTCAAAATCCAGGGAAATTCAGGGAAAATGCTGACGGGGTGACAGCAGTCTTAGCTCCAGCTCCGCCTCAAGCAGACCCCAAGGCTGGGAGGTGCATTCAATCGGTTTGTCTGGGAGAGGATCCTAGGAAGCGCCAGTAAGGAAGCAAGGAGTTTGATGATGTTTGAAAGGAAACAGGAAAAGGGTGCGTTTTCAAGTTGCACCTGGGGCTCCCCCGCACTGGCGAATTTCGGCAGACAGTGTAGCACGTGCCTCTGAGTTATGCCGCCCGGCGCTGGTGAAGCTGGGGTGTTTATGCGCTAAGCGTCTCCCTTCTGTGATTTGCTGACGGCTGCTTGCAGGAGCAGTAACTTTTCAGAACTTCTGGCTTGCCCTGCTTTTCAGGCTAAACTGGCTCCCGTAGCAAAAGCCCTGAGGCAGAGGCCGCAGGTGTTCAGAACCGGCAGCTTTAGGAGCGCAGGGGTGAGTGTCAAGGGCACGCGGGCTGGGTGGTGCCGTGAACCGCTGGAGCAGATTGATTTCAGCCGTCATTACCATCACCCTGCTTCCATGAATGCGAGCCAGCGGTAATGACCTTCTGCTCACAGCGCTTAGAAACAACTCAGAAAAGCAAAACAAGCTTACATATTATATTTTTAAGCAGTAAAAAGGAACATAAGTCAAAATGACCACAATCACTTGATGTGATGGGGTGGTATTATTTGGTCAAACGAAATCAAGGTTTGCAGTATGACTAAGGCACTAATTACCAAGGGGCAGGTTCTCCTGAACCCGGAGTGCCAGTGAAATGGCGTGATGACTAGATTCCCCTGCTTCTCTGCATTCCGGCTGCTGCCCAGTCAGTCCTGCAGCGATGAGGTCGTGTGGGCTTCAAGTGACACAGTGCATCGCTTCCTATCAAGTCTTTCATCAGCCACGGGTCTTACTTGAAGCTGGCTGCTCTAACATACAAGGGAAGGGAATGAATTGCAGGGATTTTGGTCACCCGCGCAGTCTAGCGGGACCTGCAGAGTCAGGCTCTGGAGACCTTCTGGAAGAACAGGAGGGTGGGAAGCAGAGAGGACCCCAGCTGAGATTATGCCGCGGAAACCCGTGATGACACGGCTGTCAGCCTCTGTGCCACCACCCCCAGCAGCAAACAGTTGGTAGCACTGCTGACCCATCGCTCTGTTGCCACTTAAAACCTTGCCATGGCTGCCCCAGAATCAGTTCTCTGCTACCCTGCTTCAGAGCGCAGGTTGGGTGTGGATCTGATCGGCGGTGCTGGGACCAGGAGCCTGCATCTTAACAAGGGGGGCGGTCGGCAAAGCAAACGTGGTATCATGAGGCGCTAGAGTGGGATTCAGGTTTCGTCTGCTTCCGGGGTTCAAGGTTGGGTATTCCCCGGACATAGGAAGGAGGCTCAGATGCTGGCCAGCCACAAAAGTTGACTCATGTTCACTACGATCCTTCCTTTTTCTTTTTTTAGTATGTCACAGTTCAAGATTCAAAGGAAAAGCTTGGTGGGCTGGTGAGAGTCTACTGAAAGTGTACCAAAAGGAAATTAAAGTGGTCAAATTAAAAAACAACAACAACAACAAAAAGCTGTTAAGTTTGCCAGATGGGGAAATGAGACGTGCTCTGCGTTCATGAGCGCCATGTACTCTTAACCTTGCATGCCTGTTACTACATTTCATTCTGGAAGGCGAGGGCTCGATCTTATTTATTTCTTTGTGGGCAAAAGTAGACATTGGATGCATGCTTAAAGGAGGGAAGGGGGTGGAAAGGGAGAGAAGGAAATAGTTCCCGGTAGGTCTTCAGGTCTTGAACACAAATAGATTGGGACAGGGCACCTGTTGGCTCAATCAGTTAAGCGGCCAACTTCGGCTCAGGTCATGATCTCGCGGTTCATGGGTTCAAGTCCCATGTCCAGCTCTGTGCTGACAGCTCAGAGCCTGGAGCCTGCTTCAGATTCTGTGTCTCCCTCTCTTTCTGACCCTCCCCTGCTTGTGCTCTGTCTTTCTCTCTCTCAAAAATGAGTAAAACATTAAAAAAAAAATAGATTGGGGCAATGAATCTTTGGGCAGGAGCCAGGAGAGAAGTGCAGTTTTTACAACAGAGCAGAAAAGAATTCCACTTGGTCTGGGAAAAGGTATTTTGAAGGGGAGGAAACTCAGTTTTGGTTTGAAGAAAGAACGCATGGGTATAAAACCAAGAAGGACCAAAGTGTTTATAAGAAAACTAAACGTCTGGGGCCCCTGGGCGGCTCAGTCAGTTAAGCGTCTGAGTCTTGATTTCAGCTTCAGTCACAACCTCACAGTTCATGAGGTTGAGCTCCATGTCGGGCTCTTCACTGAGCCTGCATGAGATTCTCTCTCTGCCTCTCTTAAAATAAATAAATAAACATTTATTTTAAAAAGGAAAAAAAAAAACCCCAAATGTTCTACAGAAAAAAGTACTAGGGGAACATTCAAGGGTGATTTGGTATCCCAGTCTGGAAAATAAAATATTTCCCGGGTAATAAAACACAAAGGAAATCTTGAGGTGCCTGAGTGGCTTAGTCAGTTGAGAGTTCAGCTTCAGCTCAGGTCACAATCTCACGGTTCGTGGGTTCGAGCCCGGGCTCTGTGCTGACAGCTAGTCAGAGCCTGGAGCCTGCTTCCAATCCTGTGTCTCCCTTTCTCTCTCTGACCCTCCCCTGCTCATACTGTCTCTCTCTGTCTTTAAATTTTTAAAAAGCATTAAATTTTTTTTTTAAATCACAAAGGAAATCTACTAATCAAGGCCCCTTGAGCAGCACTTCTTACTGAGGCCAATTAACACACCAGAGCTTCTTTGGGGGAAAATTGAGGCTTTGTTATTTTTAATAAAAAACCCTATGGTCCCAGGTAAATTTACTTTGCCACCTTCCCTGTAATTATGTAAAAAATAAAATTGTTCCCAGAAGAAGAATATTGGAAACAGATGGGTCGTATAATCTATTCAAGAATTTTCCATCTGTATTTTGGGGTATTAACATGGGATTTCATGGAAAGGCATAGGCTCAGAAGTGAAAGTCATTTTCAGATAGACACAGTTCAAGTGAGAAACCATCCGTATTCATGGAAATGGCCCAAGACACAATTGGGACAGGACAGTGATTTATTTAAGAATGTTCCAGTTGAGGGGACACCTGGGCAACTCAGTCAATTAAGCATCCAACTCTTGATTTCAGCTCAGGTCATGGTCTCACAGTTCATGGGATTGAGCCCCAAGTTGGGCTCTATGCTGACAGTACAGATTCTCTCTCTCTTAATCTCTCTCTCTCTCTCTGCCCCGCCCCAGCTCGTACTCAGGTGCACTCACACGCTCATTCTCTCAAAATAAATAAATAAACATTAAAAAAAAAAAAGGAATGTTCTAGATAGTAAGCAAGAAACATCTGAAAAAAATAAGTTCAAATAAATACAAATGTGAATGCTGACTTCCTTTCTCTTGCCAGTAAATTTGAAAATTGTGTGACAACCATCTTTGTGTGGCTTTGAATGTCACAGTCCAGTGTACCCGTAGGTATAGGCCAAAGGATCCATGTGGAGTGTTTTGGGAGTTGAAAAGTAGCGCAAACACCACTTTTCAGAGACAAAGGGAATGTGTGCGTGTGAGACAAAAACCTTTGGAAGATGCAAATGTTCGACTCAGCAATTCCTTTTCAGAAAGATATATTAAGGAAATTATTAAAGATGAATGCAAATATTTCTGCTCCAAGCATTTTTCACTGTGGCATTAATTATAATATTCCAAACCTGGAAATCTTAACTTCTACAACAGAAGTCAGGATAGAAGAGGTTTGTTTTTCCTATTCATAAAATTAAAAATCATGGGATCTTTGAAAATATTCTCAATGGAAGGATATATTGGGCAGGTTGAAGAAGCACCCATAAAAATGATACCTGTGTCTGTGCTTACGGACATAAGGTTAGGACGATCTGGAAACATCAGGGAATGTCTTTGTGGTGATGCCTGATTATTTTATGAATATCCTGAAATGTTTATTCTTCATGCATATCTATACCTGACAGTGTTTCTACAGTTGACGTATATTGCTTTTATACTGAATACTTTAATTTTTTTTAAGTTCTCAGTTTATCAATCCTCTCACACAAAATCTGCACAATTACCCAATTGTCCTTGCAGAATCTTTACTCCTTCTGTTGTCCGATCCTCAGCTCACGTTTTTGCCAGCACCCACGCTGGCTTCTGCAGTTTCCCTGACTGTCTTCATTCTGTTCTTGCGTTCCTTGCGCTGTTTTCTAGATGTCTTTTTCTTCTCATACAGACCATGTCTTGCAAGTCTATGTTTGGGTTCGTTTTTCTTTGCATCATCCAAGGAATCATAAATCATGCCAAAGACAGTTGTCTTGCCACCTCCGAAATGGGTTCTGAATCCAAATGCAAAGACGACATCTGGTGTGGCCTTGCGCCTTTTGGCTAGTTTCCCCTGAATTTCTGTCTTAGGTACTGTTGGTTTCCAGAGTGAAGAGCGTCCATGACCATCTGTTTCTGCTGAAGCAGTCGGTTGGTCATGATCTTCCTGGTCTGGAGAGTTACTGTGTCGTTCATGATGGTCGAGCTTCAAGCGGTCAGGGAGGAAAAGAGGTGAATGCTTTTAAATGACCTGTTTTAAGGGGAAAAATTCTTGCCTACATGTTCCCTTCCAGCTCTGTGGGTGGGAGACAGAGGTCATTTTTAGTAAGTAAGCGAGTAGCTACACGGTGTATGATGTTTTTATATATATCATCTCCTCAGCTGACGTATCTTAGTTTTACTGCTGTTTACAAGAAACATCATTAGAGAGTGGAAAATCTGGGTTCAACCCAGGCTGGCGGGTTCCAAACCCCATGTATGTTCATCACACCAGCTGTCACCCAGGTCTCAAAGGATCTTCTGGAGGGCTCTTTCACCCATGCTTTTCATTTCCCAGAGTTCCGTCCTCCATTTGGCTTTGAGCTCCTTTTTCAGGGTTGGGGGGAAGGCAGGAGTTTAGTCTATCAGATTTAAACACCCCCAAATATTTACCCTGGGGGTGGGATCACTTGCCTTCCTCGCACCTCTCCTGGGACAGAGGTATACCAAGTCCGGACAAGTAGATGGTATTTGGTAATAGGACACATGGCGGGGAGAGGCCACGTCTTGTGGGGTAGCACAGAGGGTAGGTGACACGTGGTAGCAGAGAGCCCAGCTGCCTGGCAGATCTTCACCTGCAGGGTCCAAGAGGAGCCTGCGTCTTCAATCCCAGTGAGCCCACCTGGAAAAGAATGGATGGATGGATGGATGGATGGATGGACGAACGAACGAATGAGAGAGAAGTGGGACCCTCCTTCACTCCAAGGTGGGAAGACATAAAGGATTAGAGATCCAAGGGCAGTGTTGGAAGGCATAGAGAGAATGTCCAAAGGAGAAAAGTATATTTTTACTGTTTTATTTATTTTTGAGAGAGAGAGATAGACAGCGTGAGCAGGGGAGGGTCAGAGAGAGAGGGAGACACAAAATCTGAAGACAGGCTCCAGGCTCCAAGCTAGCTGTTAGCACAGAGCCCGACACAGAGCTCTAACCCATGAACCGTGAGATCGTGACCTGAGCTGAAGCCAGATGCTCAACTGACTGAGCCACCCAGGCGCCCCAAGAAAAGTATTTCTAACCCTCTGACTGCAAAGCAGATAGTGTTAAGGCATGACCTCGAACACTTAGATGGAAGGTCTCATCTCTATCCAGCTGCTGGGAGAGCCGGTGCCAGAATGATGAAACAGGGGAGCCACGGGCCCTCGGCTGGCATGGGCTGGACCATCTTAAGCAAACCCGCTTACTGCGTGTTGAAGCGACTGACTGACACTAGGTTGCTTAACGTTGGATCGCGTCACTCCTCCAGGTCGTCCTTGTGGATTTCACGTTAGTTTTTGAATGTGTGGGGCACTGACACACTTCCACCAGTCAAAAGTATACAAAAAGGGGGGCGCCTGGGGGGCTCAGTCGGTTAAGCATCCAACTTCGGCTTAGGTCATGATCTCACAGTTGGTGGGTTTGAGCTCCATGTTGGGCCCTGGGCTGACAGCTCGGAGCCTGAAGCCTGCTTTAGATTCTGTGTCTCCCTTTCTCTCTGACCCTCCCCTGCTCACACTCGGTCTCTCTGTCTCTCAAAAATAAATAAATGTTAAAAAAAAAAAAAGTATACTCAAAGAAGTTTGCCCACGTCTGTGTCTCTCCCTCCCTGTTTCTCCTGCCTAAGCCCTGGAGGTAACCAGTTCATTGCTTTCTGGCTTATCTTCTGCATTTGTGTATGTGGTTTTTAACAGGTTAGCACAGATCTGTACGTTTTCTTTTTTTCTCTTCAACACATTCTGTCTATGCCTTTTTGTGTTTTGCTCTTTTCACTTAACCATCTCTCCTGGAAATCACTCTACAATCAGTTCACGGAGATCTTTCTTCGTTGTGTTCACAGCTCCTCCGTAATCCATTGTGTGCATGCACCAAAGCTCATTGTTACACAGTTTTAAACCTTAACAACGAATTCAGTTTTTAAAATAGAATCAAACACATGTGTGGGCTGCAAGTCTATATCTCTGGCCTGCACTTTTGCACAAGAGTGGAAATGTCTCCAAGGGAAGGAAAAGATTCTGGGGTTGGGCAGCAAGGGAGACGGAAACAGCAGGGTCAGAGTGAGTGCTGGAAAACTTTTCCTAAGCGGGGGGTCAGGGGGAGGGCTGTGGGCTCCATGGGTGACTGGGACCCCACTCCACTGTCTCACAGCGCACCAGAGAGATGGGAGACCATGGGGACAGTGGCTGTAGGGGGGGGCAGAAGCTCACAAGGGGGCAGAGCCCCAGATACCAGGACCCTCAGCCTCAGCAAAGCCCCTGCCTTCTTGCTTTCTTCGTGGAGGTAATAAGAGCGTATCAGTGAGGCCCAGATGTGAAGGATCCCGGGGGCCTTCATACATTGTAAGGATTCCCGTTTTTGTATAATCTGCCAGCCTCCTGGGATGGGTAATCAGCATAGATTTTTCCTCCATATATTTACTTGTTTATTACTGAGATGCACAAGGCTGTGAGGAGGCTAAATTTTATTCAGAGAAACCAACATGACATTCTTGTACCTTGTATATTGGAGCTAATTTCATTCCCCTTTCGTATACAGTATCTTATTTGATTCTTCTAGAACTCCTACCAGGAAGTTATCATTCCCACTGTATAAATTTCAAATGTATAAGGTCCAGAGTTTTTTTTGCCCAAGACCATATAGCAAATAAGAGGCAAAACTAGAATGTGTACCCTGCATCTGATTCACAGTCCCCCAGACCATCTTCAAAGAGGAACACTTCTCAAAATAACACAACCTGCAAGCAGGTTCATGGTCGCGGCAATCAGAAGCTTGCAGAGAGTTGAAAACGACATTCTGGTGTGATGTGTTGCTTGGTTCAAGGCTCAGGAAGTACAGAGCCGTCCGGAGTGCTATACGCTTTAGGATCGGCACAAGAAAATCTGGAAATATCCAGGAGTGATTTTGAATAAGCAGATGAGGCAGTGGTGAATATTTATTTGGTGTATTTTACAAGTCTCCTAGTTCAATGTTACGTCTTGTTTGGGGAGGGGGAAAATTCACTCCAAATAGGAGAAGCAATGGAAACTCCAAGAGCTATAAGTGAATTAATTAGGTTGCTATGAAAGTGGCTTTTGCTTTTTCATTACTGTCATTGTTAAAAGCAAAAGAAACTCTTTAACATGGGGCTTAAAGAAAAAGCCAGGTGGTGTTTGGAAGGACTCCAGGGGCAGATGGGACTCTGAACAAGGAAGTCTGGAAACATCCTGCCATTTTCTTGGTCTCTGGTGGGGAGTCAGGTGCTTTCTCTTTGCTTCCCTCTGTAAATTTGCTTTTTTTTTTCCCCCCAACCCCTTTTCTTTGTTTCTCTGCGCCTGTGGGGGAAAATAATTGTTTAGTCCCTCCGTGTACCTTCCCTCCGCTCCTTTCATGGATAAGACCGGAAATAAGTAAACCAGTGAAAGCCTCTTCAAGTGAATGAGAGCGCATGAGTTTGGTAGGAAATGAAGAGTCTTCGGTAGAGGGTAGCTCTTCCCGCCAGTTCCAGAAGTGACCTTGCAGGGGTGCTGAGTGGGCTCTGGAGCGGAGGGAGACGCAGGGCGCGGTGCGGCCATGAAGGATCGCAGACTCCGAGGAAGGTAAATTTGCAAAGTGTCCCTGGTCCCACTCTTCTAAGAGGCAGATACAGGCTTTGACCCCAGATCCCAGATTAAAACCACTCATCTGGGACTATAAAACAGGCAGGCTTTTCCTGACTCCCTCATGGATTGTTAGGAACTTCAAATAAGGTGCTAATAATCTGAGGGATTAAAAAGTACTTCCTAGATGTGAAAGGTACTACCACACCCACCAAGTGCAGACATACCTACAGATGCTGGATTAGGGGATGCAAGTAAGAATCAGTTCCACAGGCGTAGGGATGGATCCTGGCTTTATTAAAACATGGATGTGTTGGTAATCGTGGATATTTGCATTAGTCTGGTTTCTAGAAATCATGTATTAGACTACTGTTGACCTTGATTATGTTTTCGGCGTCACTTTAAAATGTGCACCCTGGGGCGTCTGGATGGCTCAGTCTGTTAAGTGTCCAGCTTCCGGCTTCAGCTCAGGTCATGATCTCACAGTTCATGGGTTTGAGCCCCATGTCAGGCTCTGTGCTGACAGCTCAGAGCCTGGAGCCTGCTTCGGATTCTGTGTCTCCCTCTCTCTCTGACCCTCCCCTGCTCATGCTGTCTCTCTCTGTCTCTCAAAAATAAATAAAAAAACATAAAAAAGAAAAATATTTAAAAAATAAATAAATAAAATGTGCACCCAAGGGGCACCTGGGTGGCTCAGTTAGTTAAGCGTCTGACTTTGCCTCAGGTCATGATGTCGCGGTTTGTGGGTTCGAGCCCGCACTGGGCTCTGTGCTGACAGCTCCGAGTGTGGACCCTGCTTTGGATTCTGTGTCTCCCTCTCTTTCTGCCCCTACCCCGCTCACGCTTTGTCTGTCTGTCTGTCTCTCTATCAAAAACAAATAAACATTTAAAAAATTTTTTTTAATTGTGCACCCAAGGTGAGTGCCTCACTCCTCTGACCCTAGTCCTAGCCCTGGAGAGGTTTTTTTTACAGCGGGGTTTCCCAAAGTGCAAGCCGTGCACACGATCATCTTCGGTGGCACATCGCCGTGACATTAAATAACACCACTCGCATCATGAGGTCGTTTGTCCCTTTTCCATACTTTCTGGCTAAGTTAAGAAGGAAGTATCAGGTTGAGTGCAAGCAAATATTCGACGCCTCTCTACCTCTGGCTAAATTTTTCACTGTAAGAAATTAGACTTTGGGCTCAAAGACCCTCATATATGCCCTCTAGGTCCACTCTCCTCCTTTTTCTACCCTGCTCTGTGCCCTGAGAGGCCGATCTCCATGGAAACCTTTGGAAGACTGTCAACAGATGCACTTGTGCACCCATTTCTGGATTGTTCTAGAAATGGGAAATACCAGCAGCGATTGGGAGAGGAGCGAGAGCTCAGATCTTCATGCCTCCAGTTCCTGCCCTGCCCCAATGGCTCTCCTCCAGATACCGCCCTCCGTGTGTGTTCTGTCTTCTGCTCTGTCCCTCCTCGCCAGAAAAATGTGGCAAGTCCAGTAGATCTGTGTCCCCGATAAACAGCAAATACTCTTAGTACAAGCAGATGCCAAACAGTGCACGGTGCATAATCATACTAAAAAAAATTATTGGTTGTTTTCTGAAACTCGGATTTAACCAGACATCCTGTGTTTTTATTTGCTAAATCCATCAAGCCTACCCTGGTGGGTAATTGTTCCCGACATTTGCCAGGTTCATTTCCCTTAACCTTGTTCTACATCTCTGTTAAGAATGTCTCCATTAAATTCTCCTCAGTTTTCCCATTTGAGAGCATCATCTGTTTTCTGTGAGCCCTAAATTCATACTCGTAGGCATTAATAACTGGACAATTTTATAGCCTTGTTTTGTTCCTCATTCTGAGTTTCTCTTCTCTTTGTGCCGTGCTCCTTCTGTGGTAGTGAAACACATTTTCCCTTTCAGATGAGCGTATATAAGTGTGCAAATAACAGTAGGGGTGCGGGGTGGCATTTTTTTATGGCAAAAATCATGGCGATGATACACAAGCCAACTGACTTTAGAAAAAATGGAAAAACATGGCATCTGGAGTCAGATCAACTCTGGTTCAAATCCCGACACAGGGCTGTTGTCGAGATTGAATGAGATAATGAATGCAAAGGACCAGCGGAGTGTGGGGGCTCTGTGGATGCGGCGTCCGATCTACATATAAACAGGCAGGCGTGGCACTGTCCCCTGGGAGAGGTAAAGTGACTCACCCATGGACGCGCAGCAAGATGAGAACGTTTGGTGCTGCTGCAGGGCAGGAAGCTGGCTGCAGGCCCCGTGTTTTTCCACGAGGCTGTGTCAGCTGCAGCCTGTCTGGCAAGAGTGGTCAGTCCTCATGACTCGGGTTTTTCGGAATGCTGAGATGAAGGCCTTTGAGTCTGGCCAAGCTGATGCTTCAGAGGGAGATGCTGGGAGACCAAAGTTTTCCTTGGGCTTCATAAATTCAGAGACAGAAAGGAGTGGCCTCCTTGGTGAATGCATGCATGCAAACTCTGGTGGTCGTGCCCAGCCCTTACATCTCCTAGCACTTCTCATCGATGGCACGTTGACTTCCCCTGGCATCTTCCTCACTCCTGGGCCTGCCTTCGGAGACGCAAGCTGGCTGGATCTTGTTTAACTTGCTCCTGAGTCGGTATTCCACCAACCAAGAGCCTGCTACGGGCACAGCACATCGTTAGGCACGGAGAGAACCCCCAAGAATGATCAAAAAGGAGTGAGGGGGGCTCTTTTCCCCAGCCAGGCACAGGGATCCCAGCTGTTGAGTCACTCACGCTGCCCCGGACTGTGCTAGGGGACCTCACACACACACACCGTTCGTCCTCACAGCAGTCCAGAGACGGCGAAGCTGAGCCTCAGACAGGAGTGGGGTCATCACGCATGTGCTGTCACCTCGCTGATCCTCAGAGCTGCGCCAGGAAGAAGGTGCTATCATTCCCTCAGTTTACAGATGTGGATGCTAAGACTTACTAGTGTCTCGCCTAAATGTGTAACACACTCTGTGCTAGAACCAAGACTAAAACACCCTGCCCTGCAGCCCAGATGCCAGGTTTCCTCCCAGCAGGGCTCGTGCAGGATGGGACAGAGGATTTGCTTACACAGCCGGTAAGAGGCAGAGCGAGATGTGAATCCATGCTCTGCTCTTCCTCTAGTTCTGTTTCTTGGGAAATTTAGTGTGTTGCAGTCTTGGAACCTACATTTCCCATGAATTGAGTTAAAGTACTAGAAAAGTGCTATGGACCAAGAGACAGGAGAGAGACAGAGACAGGGACTGGGAAGGAGAAGGGGGAAGAGCACGCCCAGAGGCTGGTGTGATAACGTTGCGGCAGCACCAAAGGACAGCCAACATCCGGATGCGACGCGGGCATGGAGCAGACACAGGGGAGGGAACAGAGTGGATGGAGGGTGGAGGTCAGAGGGCAGGGTAGGGACACGACCCAAGGACAACCGAGCCTGCTTCGGATTCTGGGTCTCCTTCTCCCACTCACGCTTCCTGTGGGCGCTGATCTCAGCTGGCTCTGTTAGCGGGGTTCCTGGTGTCTGTCCATCTGTAGAGGACAGTCTGTCTGTCCAATTGGTAGAGCCCTTCCTCCTGATACTGAGCTCTGGATTTCTCATGCATCTTCTGCCCCTCTTTGTCCTCCAGTGTTTGTGAGCAAAGGCCTTGCCAGAACAGCTGAGAAGACACAGAAGTTACGGGGATGGAAACAAACTTAAAAAAAATTTTTTTTTAATGTTTATTTATCATCAAGACACAGAGAGAGACAGAGCGTGATCATGGGAGGGTCACAGAGAGGGAGATATAGAATCCGAAGCAGATTCCAGGCTCTGAGCTGCTGGCACAGAGCCCAACGTGGGGCTCAAACTCACAAACTGCGAGATCATGACCTGAGCCAAAGTCAGATGCTCAACCAACTGAGCCACCCAGGCGCCCCCGGAGACAAACTTTCAAGCCCATGAGCACTTGGCATCTAACATTCCGCCTCCCACCTTTCCTGAGGGAGTAGGGGGGTGGGCATGGGTCTCCAGCCAACAGCTGGAGCCCCTTCCCACTTGAACGTCAGCTAGGTGAATGACAGCTGCGTTACCTTTCCTGGAGGGAAACCAGATTTTGTTTTCTGTTTTGTTTGTTTTTGGCAAAATCCCCTGTTATGGCAGACTTCTCCGTTTTTTCTGAAGCAAGGAACAGCAAGACTCATATTTGCCTTCAGTGATGAAAGAGCAAAGCTGAAGGCTTTGCATTTTTCCACCTTCTTTGCAAAGGGGGCCTTTCAAGAACAGTGAACAAGTAAAGAACTGACATTTGTACAGTTTACGAGGGATTTAGCACTTCTGATCCTTAATATGACTAGTAGATGTTTTCACTGGTGTCGAGCGAGTGATTGGTCTCCATATCAGGTTAAGTAATCTGACGCTGGACGTGGCGAGGAGGGGTCAGGGGTGAGAGGGGGGCAAACGGCAAAGCTTCCGATGCTCAGTTCAGCCTACCTTCCATGCACTGCGTTGTGTCTGTGGTGCTATTTCTCCGTCACTTAAATCAGGAGGCACATTAAACTTCCGGTTAGCACAGTGGCTACTACGTCAACAGGGCTTCAATGGGGTTGGCTATTAATATTTATGAGGTCGCTGCTGTGGTTGTTACTATCCTTTCTCAGTTGTGCTGAGGCATTTTTCCCAATAGCTGAGGCTCTGTGCCTTGGGGCACAGGGTGCTAGGATGGGGGGAGGAGCACGGAGTCTGCAGTGGACTGGGATCTTTGTTGCCCCTGGCATGGTGCTAAATGCATGTCACCCTTGATTGTTTTGCTAGGAGAGTGGGGACAATCATTCTCTCCTTTTACTCTTGAACTACAGATCCCTCAATCAGTTTAGGACATGATGACCAACAGTTAAACAATGAAATGATATAGGGGTGCCTGGGTGGCTCAGTCACTTGAGCATCCAACTTCAACTCAGGTCATGATCTTGCCATTTGTTAGTTGGAGTCCTGCATAGGGCCTGTGCTGACAGCTCAGAGCCTGGAGCCTGCTTTGGATTCTGTGTCCCCCTCTCTCTCTGCTCCTCCCCGACTCACACGCTGCCTCTCTCTCTCTCTCTCTCTTTCTCTCTCTCTCTCTCAAAAATAAATAAAGATTAAAAGAAATTTTTAAAAAATGAAATAGAATGGAACAGAAAATGCCACAGTGGATTACACGGAGTGTGTCATTTCATGGAATGTTTACACACATATATGTGTATAATGCATTACATTATAAAATGAATTCCTTATTGTGGGTGACATTCAAAAGTTTTAGGCACGCTGGTGTAAAGATTAGAGGCAATGCAGGTAAAGCAAGTGCTAGGCACGGAGGAAGTGATTGAAGAATCATTGTCACCATCAGCTTCTTCACTGTCATCTCCATCTCCAGACAAGCCAGAAAAATTCCTAGTTGTCTTCCTACATTGAACCAGATGATTCACAGATCTCAGGCTCTCCAGGGACAACTCAGGAGGCCAGGCCAGTGCTCCTTACTCCTGCTGACCATCAGGACTGCCTGCAGATGTCCATTCAGAAGGCAGATGCCTATGACTGGCACACATCTGAGGCTGAGAGGCACTGAGCAGAGAACAGACCAAGCTTGCCTTGAAGGAATGAAGATGCCTTCCAGCCGTGCTGTGACTCTTGCCGTTTAATGTCCGGCGTCCCCTCTCTAGTTAAAAAGGATCGAAGCAGCAACCGGCATGTTGATTACCACTGAACAGCTGGGACCCCAACTCCGATCAGAGCGGCATCTGCTTGGAACAGAACATCTTGTTATTCCGAGTCCCTTTTTCCACGGCAGTTCAAGTGTGATGGTGCATGAGAAACCTCGAACAGATATTTATTCTGATGCCTACCATGCACTGAACGTTAATTTAATTGTGCTGAGCTTTGCAAGAGAGCTTCCACACCATCACCAGAATGACCTTTCTTCAACCATGTCTAATCTTGTCAATACCCTGTTTTTAACTCTTTAATGCTTGCCTGTTATCTACGGTATGAACACCAGTTTCCTTGGTCGGGCATTTAAAGCCCTTCCTCGTGTGATTCCTCCTGACTGCCTTTGCTTCATCTTCTGATCTTCCTGGCTTCGTACTGATGCTTTATGTCCCCGAATACTTACAGTCCCTTGAACAGGCTTTGTTACTGTACGTCTCCATGCTTGTTCAAACACTCTCCTCTCTGCTTGAAGTGTCTCTCCCTGCCTCAGTCACCTGCAGAGCTTCTATTCCGTTCTCAGGACTTAGTTCACCTCTTTTGTGAAGTCTTGAAGGTTAATTACTTCTTCCATTGAAAACATATGAACCTGGGGGGTATGTTCATTAATATTTGATTCAGATCAATTATAGTCCATTTATTTAGTTGCCCGTCTCCATGAAGGCATCTCCAGGAGGGCACATGCTAATTGTGACATCCCTAAATGAACAGCAATGCCAACTAACTTCTGTTAAAGAGCTACCAAGTGCCAGATGGAGACCAGGCATGGCAGGCTGTATAATGGTCTTCCCAGATACCCATGTCCTAATCTCTAGAACCTTGAATGTTACCTTATATCACAAAAGGGACTTTGTAGATGGGATTCAGGTAAGGATCTTCATATATAGAGATTTTCCTGGATGTTGGACCCTGGATGTAGCCACAAAGATCCTCAAAGAGAAAGCAGAGGGAGAGATAGAAGCCACGGGAAGGCTGAAGTGAGATGCTTTCGGCTGGTTTTGAAGATGGAGTAGGAGCCACAGACCAAGGAATGTGATTCTCGAAGCTGGAAGAGGCAGTGGAACAGGTCTGTCCTGGGAGAACTGCGTTTGGACTTGGAGCCTCCAGAAGTTCAGGAGAATAAATTTGGGGGGTTTTAAGCCACTCCATCTGTGATCATTTGTCACAGCAGCAGTAGGAATCTAACATGGAAGATGGGATAAAAATGACAGGAGATATTGACTGGGGAAGAATAAGATAGAGCAGTGCTTCCCAAACTTCCCAAGAATCACCAGGGATCTTGTTTCACTGCAGATTGGGATCATGAGGTCTGAAGAAGGGCCTGAGAGTCTGCATTTCATACAGGCTCCTGCATGAGGACCGGTGCTGCTTGCCAAGGGCCACACTTTGAGAAGCAACGGACTAGAGCAGTGGGGTGAAGAAGCAATGGTCTAGAGCAAAAGGAGAAATTTAGAGAGGTAGCTCTGGGCACATAGTTTTAGAGACAAAAATCCCCAGGGCAGGAGTCTATGCAGTGTGAATGATGATGCCAGTGATTATGCAGTACCCTTTGGGTCAGGAGGCCAGAAGTCACTCAATTTATTGTCTGTTACTTCCAATAGCCCTGTGGACTAGACACCATAATGCTTCTTTGACACATGAAGATGTGAAGGCCACAGATTCAGACCTCATGGGTCCAAAATAAGTGGGCTCCCTCCCCCACTACTTCCGTCCACCACCTTTTCTTGATAAGGAATATATGCAGGCACTAGGGGGCTTTGCAGAGGGAGCACTCATTTTCAGTTTTCCTGCAATGTCTGGAGCCCACCTCAGTGGAGATCTTCACAGTGAAATATGCACATGTTACCAGGGATTGAAGTTGGATTTCCCAAGACCGAGACTGTGAGGGGGCCAGAACTCTTGCCAGGGCATTCTCTTAGGTAAAGTGACCTCCAAGAGCTGAGGGGCAGAGAGAGTCCTTGGACGGCATGGAGCAGGAGGTCAAAGGCAGCCCCTCCTGCTGGTGGGTAGAGGAGAAAGTGGCAGACTAAGCATGAGAGCAGGAGTCAGCCCTTAAAGAGCTCCCTCAAAGTCAAATCCGAGAAGCCAAGGGCCTTCGGCAAGCCCAGGAGCAGGGGCAGGGCTAAGATGGGAAGAGAATGTGCAGATCGGGAATGAGAATGGAAGACAGTGGTTTGTGGAGCCAAACAGAGGCCATGGAGAAAGATCCCATCCTTTGCCCCTCACCAGGTCGGTGGCTACGGTGGCTCTCCTCAAGGGTGGCATGCTGTAGGTGGTGGTGACGGTCAGGACGAATGTATGTAAATCACCTGTCATTCTCAAGCTGTCACGGAAATGACAGATTCCTTCAAGCAGCCATGCTGTCTGTTGGTCGTTATGCATTACTGGTTTTCTCGTCTGAGACGGAACAAGCTGATCGCAGATACGAGTTTGCCACAAAGTTCTTGCAAATTCCGTATTGGTTTTGTTGTGTGTCCTGTAGTTCTGTGGCTTAGAGCATGTAGGGAAATCCTTGAGTTTTTCCTAAATTATTAAAGATCATCAGAGGTTGTGGGGGAGCGAGGAGAGGGTATGTTTGGGCAGGGAAGTTTTAATTTTGTGGTGACATCTTTGACGGCTGGCTGATGTTTACCTAATGCATGATGCCGAAGGGGCTTCCCAGGAAGTTCTCCTGCACCCACCCCACAGTCCGCCCCTCAGAGGCTCCTACGCTAGCTTCCAAGGCTATGTTTTCTTCCCCGGGCACCATACTTTGTAGGTTTTAGAGGGAACTGGCGTAAGGAAGGACAGTGGTATATAAGCAGTAGGGGGGCAGCACTGCGGGTTCATTAAAAAGCTAAGTTTTACAGTTAGAAGTGGATTGAGCCCTGGCTCTGCTTGGAGAAGTTACCTGACACCCTCTGGGCTTCATTTTCTTCATCTGTAAAGTGGGGATGGAAATAGCATCAACCTGCCTCATAGTCTTTGTAAGGGGAAAAAGGGAAGTGCTGGACGACCACTGAGACCGCAGCTGAGCTACCTTTTTCTATCCAGGGTCAGAGAATTAATATTTGTGGCTTTTAGGTCGTAAGCCTATGTGGCAATACTCTACAGTCAATGCGGAGAAATGGCAGCCACGGGCAACATGTAAATGAGTGGGCGTGGCTCAGCTCAAATGAAACTTTCTAAAAACAGGCCATAGGTTGAGGCACCCGGGTGGCTCAGTCGGTTAAAGTATCTGACTTGGGCTCATGTCGTGATGTCATGGTTTGTGGGTTCAGCCTTGCATTGGGCTCTGTGCTGACGGCTCAGAGCCTGGAACCTGCTTTGGATTCTGTCTCCCATTCTCTCTTTGCCCCTCCCCCACTCATCCTGTGTCGCCCTCTCTCTCTTCCTCTCAAAAAATAAACATTTAATGGGGTGCCTGGGTGGCTCAGTCGGTTAAGTGTCTGGCTTCGGCTCAGGTCATGATCTAATGGTCCGTGAGTTCAAGCCCCGCATCGGGCTCTGTGCTGAGAGCTAGCTCAGAGCCTGGAACCTGCTTCACATTCTGTCTCCCTCTCTCTCTCTGACCCTCCCCTGCTCATGCTGTCTCACTCTGTCTCTCAAAAAATAAATAAAAAACATTTAAAGAAATTTAAAAAAATAAACATTTTAAAAAATTATTAAAAAATTTTAAACAGGCCATAGTTAGCAGCTCTCTGCTTTAGAATAATACCAGGGGCGCCTGGGTGGCTCCATCAGTTAAGCCTCCAACTTCGGCCCAGGTCCTAATCTCACTGTTGTGAGTTCAAGCCCCACATCAGGCTGTGCTGACAGCTCAGAGCCTGGAGTCTGCTTTGGATTCTGTGGCTCCTTCTCTCTCTGCCCTTCCCCTGCTCACACTCTGTATCTCTCTCTCTCAAAACTAAATGAACATTAAAAAATAATTTAGAATAATACCAGTAAGCCTTTAAAATGGTGGCAGTAATTCTGACTCTGTGGCATTATTATTAGAAGTATCTCCTATTGACCTAACCCTTATTCTTTCAGCTCCCAGGTTCTCAAAATTTGGGGCTGGTACCATTCATTTTCATCCTTTTTGGAGCAGTGTCTTTGGGTTTGGAAGTGCTGGTGGGGAGGGTGTGGGTTCTTTCCTTTGGGCTTTAAATCTGACAAGGAAGCTTTATAATCTCCACGTTGGACGTGTATCCGTTTTTAAATATGTCTGCCTCTTGAATATCAGTTTTTTGCTATGTTGGCCCCTTAGCAATTTAATTTTTATTGATCAAACCTTATAGCAAGTGAGGATAATTTGAGAAATAAATGATAGATAGCCTGTCTCATTTCTCATGAACATAGTCAAGATTCAACTGCGGAGCTGGAAAAGGGAAATTTTATATGGAACAATTAACTGCAAAAAATGTGAGCAGACCAAGATAATCCAATGGTTTGCTTTCACCTTATCCCTGCGGTCTGAGTGCTTATAGCCAAGAGAATTTATCTGATGAGGTCCACTGAAGAAACACACGGTATTTCCCCCCTACTAACAGAGCATAAGCATTAATTTAACAGCATTGCATGCTCTACACACATCGATGGCCTTATGTTCCAAATGCAAATGTCCAACAGTGAACTTATCTCCCAATGTGTTATTAGCTGGAGGTCAAAATTAATAAGTTGGCCAGATTGCCTGGAGGAGAGATAGAAAAAGATAGAACTCTTTGGCAGACGATTTCCACTCTGTCATCTGCTAAGTGTTGTTATCGTTGTTGTTGTTTTTAATGTTGTTCCTGGGGGCCGTCTGAACTTCGTGTTGCCTAGAACTCTCAGGACATAAGGCTGAATAGTATTATATTTCTCCTTGTATATCCATAAGGTCCTTTGAGTCTGTAAGTTCTCTGCCCAGAGAGAAAACATCGCACTGGGATCCTATGACAGGAAACTCAGGAGTGATTGAGGAAAGTCACCAATGTCCGTTGGCTACTGGAGACCTGAAAACATGCTAAGAAAGTCAAAACCACAGCTACCACAGAGCCCTATAGTAACATACCTGATTTCTCTTCTCTTTCGTCTTCCCTGGGCAGCGTGACTCAGGTGAAAGTGCACGGGTCCCACAGCAGCGATCCTCACTTGAGCCTTGTGTTCTCAGGCAATCACCAGACATCACAAATCTCCGGACTCACACTGCACAACAGGGCTAACTGTTCCAATCTTGCACACAGGATCATAAGAGCGACTAAATAAGGAGCAGGGAGGGAAAGCCCTCCGGAAACACATGTTGTTGTTCTTCTGTTTGCTGCTTGGGTCCTTTTAGACGCAACCATTTCCAATAGCAGTGGGTAGAAGAGGAGGTCATGGGGGAAAAGTTGCGTGATGATGAACATTTTCAAAATATATGAACCCCATGAAAGGACCCACTCGCAGTTTTATATTTTAAACTGTGGAGGGGCACCTGCGTGACTCGGTTGGTTAAGTGTCTGACTCCTAATCTCTGCTCAGGTTTTGATCTCAGGGTCATGAATTCAAGCCCCGCATTGGGCTCCGTGCTGGGTGTGGAGCCTACTTAAAAAAAAAAGTCTGTGGAATGAGAAGCAAGTATCTTCTGTATGCAAAGACTCAGACTCTTTTTTTGGTACAATATTTTTTTTTCTCAATTAATTACCTATGTCTGACCATAATTGTAACCCATATCTTCAGTTCAGAGTATTTGTGATTTTGAGTGGCCTTGAAATTTTGTAAGATTATAAAATATGTTTTTCCCCCATCTTGGTGAACTAGTCTTAGGGGGTGGTCCTGGGGTAGATATATATCAACATTATTTAAGACACGTGAGTGGTGGGGCACTGGGTGGCTGAGTCGGTTGAACATCTGACTTCAGCTCAGGTCATGATCTCATGGTGAGCAAATTCGAGCACCACATGGGGCTCCGTGCTGATGGTGCAGAGCCCACTTGGGATTCTGTCTCTCTCTCCTTCTGTCTCTGCCCTTCCCTGATTTGTGCTTTCTCTTTCACTCAAAATAAATAAATAAACTAAAAAATAAAACAAAACAAGAAAGAAAACCTTCTCAAAGCTTCTCAGAGTGTCTTACACGTGACCAGTTTGTAACACAGGCACATGCATGTGATACGCTGGGGTGAGCAGGGATGATGTGGGGTGTGCGGGGAATGGAGTAGGAGAGGGAATATCAGAGAAGACGGCTCCGGACCACCCACGGCCTGTCCTGCTGATGCCCGGTCGGCGGAGCCAACGCTTGCCAGACATACAGCTCGAATTACCATCCTCTGACTGCCGCGGCTGAATGCTGTTCTTGCAAATCATGATTTCCGTATTTGGATTTTTACTTCCTTTTCCTCTACTAGGCATTTGGTTTTTTTGTTGTTGTTGTTGTTGTTGTTGTTTAAGTTCTCTCTTCCTATGCAAACATCCCAAATCCTTATATTTTATAGCCTTTCAAGGTTCTTGTGTGTTAAAGGGTAGCATGATCCCAAGCTCCTTCCTGGGAAGACAATTTCAAACACTTTGGTGAATATCTATCTAAATAGAAATGTCTGGGTAAGATTATGAGACAAAAATGAAATCATATATACTTTTCCATAATTTACGATAATTTATTTAAGCAGTTCACAAGTTGTCGGGTGTCTAGGCTGTCCTCATTTTTTCCTAACGTATACAAATATAGAGCTGAGCTAATTAGCTGCAGTAAATTAGACATTTTTTAAGAAGGAAAAAAAAATTAGCAATTCTAAAACATAATTAAAGATACATAAAGGGTGACAAAATTGTCCGCTGGTGAAACAAATTACGAATATTAAAATAAAATAAACATCAAAATCGAATACCTGGGAATTTTTTTGACCTAATCATTGCTATGATCTCATGATGGTGCTGACCTACTTCATTGTGGCAAAATGACTCGGCCACCTGGTTTTCAACAAAATTAATCCATCATCCATTCCAGATATATTTACTGAGTCCTGGCAGAAGAGAAAATTTGGGGTGCCTGGGTGGCTCAGTCGGTTGGCATGTGACTTTGGCTTGGGTCATGATCTCATACTCCATGAGTTCAATCCCCGCCTCGGGCTCTTTGCTGACAGCTCAGAGTCTGGAGCCTGCTTCAGATTCTGTGTGTCTCTCTCTCTTTCTCTCTCTGCCCCTCCCCCACTCGCAACTCTGTCTCTCTCTCAAAAATAAAATTAAAGTATAAAAAATTTTTTTAAAAAAAGACAATTTAATAAAATGTCCCCACACTCACAGAGTTTATGTTCTAGTGGGAGATAGAGGAAGAAACACAAGTAAATAAATATACAGAAACACCAGATACGGAAGTGTTGTGTGGAAAATTGAAATACGGGTATGTAAGGGCAGAACTCTCCCAGGAAAGGACAGGAGTATTGAGAATTGATGATAAGGCTGGCACGAGTCATGCAAAGACCAGGGCAAGCCCATCCCAAGGCGAGGGGACGGCTGGGCACAACCTCTGTCCTGGGGAAGACCCCGCATGCTTCAGGGAGAGAAGGAAGATCGTATTGAAGGAAGCAAAGTGGCCGCGGGTAAGGGGAGTCAGAGGCAGGCAAGATCCTGTTGGTCAGCCAGGAAACAAGCTGGAACTTTATTATGGGCACAGTTGGAAGGTACCAGAAGGTTTTAAGTCAAGAAGTGACATGATTTTCCTCATGTGTTCAAAAGATCACTGGGGGGGGCTGAGTGAAGGGCGGAGTGAGTGCAGAGGGAAGAAAAGGCATAAGGAGGGGACCAGTCAGGAGGCTGTGGTGGGTCCAGGCAGGAGGTGACGGTGCCTAAGACCAGGTGTCACAGGTGAAATGGGGAGAACTGGATGGATCTGGGATATGACCCGGATCCAGAATGAACAGCACTTGCCGGTGGCAGGCAAGTGAGGGATGTAGGGGGAACAAAATCACCCAGATACAAAGATAGTGCCAACAGAACTACTGGAAAGAACAGTTATTTTGTCCGGTATGCATTTTTGGGGAAAAAATAGCTTGTTTGGGCATCTATTATAATATGAAGGATAGTGTGGGTTTTTTTCTGTGGATTTTTTTCTAGCAATAATAGTACCTTCCATTAGTGAGTACTTACCATGTGCGGGCCATTCTTTTCCTTGCCGTGCGTGCGGGGGGTCCACGTTCACCTCACTGACTAAGTGACAAAATGGCCCGTGTGTTCCAGACGGGCTTTGCCCCTCTGGGGATTGCAGTGTCAAGGAAACAGACTGTTAACCGCAGTCACCGAAACCAAATCCTATTAAATGTGCAATAATTCAAACAAAATGTACAAACCAGCATTTGGGTTTGGAATATTGGCTTCCAAATGCCTCCCTCCTAATGCCTAACTAGATACCTAATACAGTTCGCCGTTTTGATGCCTAATTCTGCCCACAGTTCTGGACTTGTACATTCCTGCCCCAAATCCCTGCTCTGAATGTCAGAGTTTTTAATTAATCTCCCCCACATGGTATTTTCGCATAATGAGCTCTCCGCATGCTACTAGCTTCAAACAGTAGACAAAAAGCGATTCTTTTCTTTTCCTCAGTCAGATTTTTTCCTTTGTAAAACATTAAGCAGAAGTGCTTGGCTACCTGTGTATGCTCAGACATGGCTGGGGAGGACCCAGAATTCGAGATTTCAGAGGTAGAAGTTGTTTACAGAGCAACTAGTTCAAATCTGCTTTATACATAAGAAACTTGGAGTTTGCACATTTAGTTTTATTCTTTCACTTAATAAATATGTGTTGAGTATCCACTCTTTGCCAAGTGCTGCACTGAATGGAAGGGTAAGTGATGGACCCAAACTGGGACCTGATCATGCTGCAGTGAAGCTCAGAGTCTAGAGGAGGAAGGGGGCATCAATAGAGGAATCAGACAAAGGGGTGTAATTATGTAGCCATGGTAAGGGCTATGGGGGAGAGGGACAGATCCCGAGAGAACTTATCACCTGGGGAGCTGACCTATTTATGGTGCCAGAGGAGGCTTCCCTGAGAAGCTGAGGTCTAGATGGTGAATAAGAGTTAGCAAAGGCCAATGCAAAACCATTGCAGACTGAGGGATCAGCTTGTGCGAGAGTCCTGTGGCCTCCATGAATTGAACCAAAGCCAGGGATGTAGGAGTGGGATGTGCAGGGAGGGAGTGCGTGGTACAACACACAGGAAGAGAGGTGGGGGGAGGACCCAGAACACAGGGCTTATAGCGCCATTAGTCCTTCTCATAAAAGCAATGGGAAGTCAATAAGGCGTCTCAAAGAAAATATGATCATATTGATCATATTGAAAAAATAATTTTGGCTTGAGAGGAAAATGGCACACAGCAACAGTTAACAGATATTTTGCAGAAGTTTGTGATGCCTTAAGCTAACTTGATGCCAGTAGAGATGTGAAAAGATCGTTTTGACAGATATTCAGAAGGTAAATTCAGCAGAATTTGGTGACAGTTTGGATACCGGCGTATCTTAGTTTGAGTCTACCTAGAAACTCTGAGAAAGACTCAAGTTATTTATTGGAATATATGTGAAACATAGGTAGGGGTGTGAGGAAAGGAGACAAGAAAAAAAGGCGGCCACTAAAAAATGAGGTAGAAATAAGTCAGCTACCAAAATGGATGACTTGAACTCAGTTCATTCTCAGAGTCAATGAAGAATTATGCCTCAGGATGATCCCACCCAGGGGGTAAAGAAACTGGGCTCCTGATATGCCAGATTCCTCCAATTAGTGACTGAGGACTGACATGGGGGCCACTAATTTTCTGGTACTTCCGACCTGCCTGCTATGGATTTAGAAGCATCTCCAGGAACGGAGAGGTAAGGCCTGGCTGCTGGAAGTGGTCTGGGCTCACTGCATTGATGGGGGCCTGGGGAAGTGAGTGGGATTCCGACTGTGTCAGCTAGGGAGTAAGGGCAGGGATCGTGTTGAGGACGACGCAGATTTCTGAGCTGTTGAGATAAGGAACATTGGAAAGTGTTGCAGACCAGGCGCTGTCAGGCCCTGGAAATGCCAACAAGGTAAAGTCACTGCCTTCGTGGAATTGATAGTCTAGCAGCTAGGCCAGGTAGTGAGAACACCCAAGAATGTTCTCCAGAGAACAGGCAGACAGGCGCTGGTGCTGCCTGGTCCTAATCCCCGGGGAATTGCTGGGCAGGTAAATCTGATCAACAGTGTGGGATGCAGGCCAATCCCTGGACAGTCAGCAGTGGACTATTTCCATGTGAATCCTAAAGCAGAGGGGAGACTTATTCCTCAAAACTGAATGGGGAGTGCTCGGAGACCGGGGTACTTGTTTCCCAGGACTGGTGTAACAAACTACCATGAACTTGGTGGCCTCACACACCAGAAATTTATTCTCTCACAGTTCTTGAGGCCAGAGTTCAAATCAAGGTGATGACAGGGTTGACATTTTCCCCTGAAATTGCTAGGGAAGCACCTTCCTCGTCTCTTTGGCGTGCTGGTACGTCCTGGTGTTCCCTGGCCTGTGGTCACATCACTCCAACCTCTGCCTTTGTCTTCATAAGCCTTCTTCCCTGTGTCTCTGTGTGTCTCAGATCTCCCTCTCGTCCATGCATGTATAAGGCCCACCCTAAATTGAGGACGATCTCATCTCAAGATCCTTAATCATATTTGCAAAGACCCTATTTCCAAATAAAGTCACCTTCACAGGTATGGTGGACTAGGTTCGGTATGTTTTGGGGGCCACTATTCAATCACTGCAGGGGGCGAAGACAGATACATGTTTATAAGAGGTTAGGAACTCTAGCAAAACTATCTTCAATTTATCATTTGGTTCAATGTTAGGTCATACAGATTTGTAGTCAGAAAAAAAAAATGAACGTAGGCACCTTCTCAGAATGCTTTATGGGTTCCGAGGGATATAGCAGATTAAGAAGAAAAACCCAGGTTGGTGGAAGAAAGGAAACGAGCCCAGAGAGGAATCTGTCCACAAATTAATAAAGAAACACAAATGAATTAAGAAAGTAGAACAAAATGACCAGAAAACTTCAATGTCACATGGGAAAGGAATGAAAAAGAGAGGGGGAAAAATAATAGAAACAGAAGTGCCACTGGCCGCCATGACGAGGCAACGGATAAAGGCTCAGGGATATAAAATGAAAAATGGGGAAAGTTATAGTCAAGGAAATATCAAACCAAGGCTACACCTATAAAATAAAAATTTATGGACTTGAATATGAGCCCTTTAAAAAGGATCTTTAAATTGCTTCAGGGAATATTTCTTCTTCTTCCAGTTGTGTCTAGTGGATTCTGACAGGCCAGCTACCACCTAGTTTAAAGACACATTTCCACCTATTACTGGCTAACTAACCTTTAAACTCTGACTTTTTGGGCTTACTCATCATTATGCACATGGCCCGAAGTCGTTCGTGAGCATGTTTTATGTTCTGGCATAGTTCAAATTCTTTGGAAAATCTAATAGTCTTGGCTTAGTTATTTAAGTAGACCACAGAAGTCACAGATTGCTGGCCATCAAATTAAATATTCCCTTTGGGTCAGCCTTCCAGCCCTGCTTCTTTTTTCTTTTTTTCATGTTTATTTATTTATTTATTTTTGTCAGGTAGTAGGAGAGAGAGGAGAGAGAGAAGGGAGAGTGCACAAGTTGGGGAGGGGAAGAGAGACAGAGGGAGACGCAGAGTCCAAAGCAGGCTCCAAGGTGGCAGCACATGGCCCGATGCGGGGCTTAAAGTTCAACTGTGGGATCATGACTTGAGCCAAAGTCAGACACTCAACTGAGCCACCCAGGAGCCCCCATCCCTTCTTCATTTAGGGCCAGGGGAGGTCAAGCTGAGAGGTCTCGTGGAATGCTGTTCTGTCCCTTTCAGGGTCATGGCTGGAATACGCACAAAGACACACACATATTAAACAGATAAGCAAAGTGGCGCAGTATCCACGTGGCCGCGCCGTGACGTAGCATGGGTGGTTGAGGCGGTGGGCGCCCAGGAATACTGGGTGCTGTTCAACAGTGGGAAGGCACAGGGAGGCACGGAGTGGTGACGGGAAGGCAGTCGAGGATTCCGAATGCAGCGTAGGCACGGCCCCCCTGGCGGCCCCAGCAGCCACATCTAAGACAACTGGACTGAGCGATGACCACTCCAATGATTTTATCAAAACCCTGTGCTATTGTCAGATAAGAAGCCACCTGGAAACAAGAGCGAGACTTGAGTTCTATTTAATCATCTTGTCTCAGGGGTGAAGGAATGTTTCCCCGTCTTGATTCCGCAACTGAAAAGCTGGCACCACGGACAGAGTTGTTAAATTAGCAAGTACGCCAGCACTTCCATTTATTAATTGGTAGGTTCCGTTTTAATTAAAATCACCCTCGCTAATTAGTCATCTCACCGTGTGCACCGCCAGCTGAATAAGCTGGAGGACGTGATGATGGCAAAAGTAAACACTGCTCTCCCTCCAATTTATTGTTTGTATTGTCTTCCCTTTCACATGGAGCGAAGCAAGGGAAATGGAAATCTAACCTTCCCTTCTTGCCTCTGCTCTTGTGAAATGAGCCTCGTCTTGGACTAAATGGGTAACAGGAGAAAGAGTATAGGCCCCGAAACTCATACATGTGGGTTGGGATATTGGCTCTTCCACTTAGGAACCGTGCGACCATGGGCAAATCTTGAATTTCTGTGGTCCTCATCTTTTCCTACCTAAAAATGGGAGTTAGGAGTAATACTCACTGCAGAGATTTGGTGTGAGGGTTAAATGAGGAGTCAAAGTAAAGGACCAAGTATGCAACAGGTGCTTAATCAATGTTAGTCCCCGTCATCACCACCACGACCCCATTCACTTGGCCATCAAGGCTCACCTTCCTGAGTCCCAAATCTGAGTCAGGCATCCCTCCTCTGTGTCTGTGGGTTTATTCCTACCACATGACGGTATTTGAATCTTCCATCTACTTGTAACCCCAAGTGCTGTGCACACATCCCATTTGCAAGCAATTGTGGTCATCTTACGGGAGTCAAATAAAATTAGTATTTTTCAGGGCGTCTGGGTGGCTCAGTCAGTTAAGTGTCTGACTCCTGATTTCACCTCAGGTCACGATCTCATGGTCCGTGAGATCGAGCCCTGCATTGGACTCCGCACTGACAGCACAGAGCCTGCTGCAGATTCTCAGTCTCTCTCTCCCTCTCTCTTTCTGCCCCTCGCTGGCCACCCCCCCCTCCCAAATTAAATAAACAAACTTTAAAAAAAATAGTATTTTCTAGAGGCACCTGGGTGGCTCAGTTGGTTAAGATCCTCACTCAGTTACTCCAGGTCAGGTCATGATCTCACAGTGCGTAAGTTCGAGCCTGGCATCAGGCTCTGTGCTGACAGCTCGGAGCCTGGCACCTCCTTTGGATTCTGGGTCTCCCCCTCTCTTTGCCCCTCCTTTGCTCATACTCTGTTTCTCTCTCTCAAAAATAAATAAAAAACAAAAATTAAAAAATCATATTCTTCCAGCATATGATTTATGTTCAAATAGCTACCAAGTTTGTAGATATAAACACTTACTAAATTGGATAGAACAATGTAACAAATGAAAATTATTAGGGGTTTCTTTTGGCCTACATTGTATTGTGAAAAGATTACTGAAATGCCAAGGTGCTCATGGTGACACGAGTTCAGGCACCTCTGGACCAGGAGAGTGACGATGTTCTGAACCAGAGGAAGGACAAGAGTGGACCTCACTGTTACAACATGACCTTGCAGTTGTAAAAGCGCCAGAATCAGTAGCTAGCTGGTACCTGAGCCCTTACTACTTCCCAGCCATTGTTCTGGGCATCTGGTTGTGCTGTAAGTAAAAGGGTCACATGTATTCACCCCTTCAAACCCTTCAAAAGGCGAAAAACAAGAAGTTTATTTCTCCCACTTACAGAAGAGGACACTGAGGCCTATAGAGCATGAGCACCTTGCTCCAAGTCACCGAATGGGCTGCTGCTAGAGCTGGGGTTCAAATCTAGGCATCCGGACGCTCAGACTCAAGGCTCTTAGCCACTTGCTTACCAAGGATGCGGGGATGCAAAGAAGGAGACAGAGCTGAGCTGTCTGGATGGCACAGTCCACAGAATTTAGGAACTTATTTTAGGGCCTGGAGACACTAGACGTTGGGGGATGTCCACCTAGCCCACTTACTTCAGAACACTCCCATCCAGGCCTGCTGACACAGGAGACGTAGGGACATGTGTGCCTTGGTGGTCCCGACCCTGACCCCTGCCCTTGAACATAGCCACAGGTTACTGGAAACCTGCCAGGTGACTCAAGCTCGATTAACTGAAGCTTCTTCCGAGAAACCAGAAATTGACGCAGTGACGGTCTCTCGCTTTTCTATGTCTGTACCAATCAACAGATGGTTGTCATGATAATGACAGGATGCAGGACGCGTGGGTGGTTCAGTCACCTGGGCATCGGACTCTGGTTAAGGTCATGATCTCATGGTTCATGGGTTTGAGCCCCACGTCTGGGTTGACAGCTCGTAGCCTAGAGCCTGCTTGGGATTCTGTGTCTCCTTCGCTCTCTGCTCCTCCCCCACTTGCGCTCTGTCTCTCTTGCTCTCATGAATAAACAGACATTCAAAAAATAACAGGATGCACAAAGGAAGGTTTACAATTTCTTGCTTTTGAGGTAGCTAGCGGGGCTTGCTCCCTCCCCACTGCTATGCTTCCTGAGGCTGATTTGTTCAGTGGTTTTGCAGATTCCCGGAGATTTGGACCCTGCCCATACCTTTTTTCATTTGAGCCACATTTGCTAGACCTCTGTTCCTTTGAACCAAAGGATGTTTCACTGGAACCCTGAACACAGATGTCATAAAATACACCACTAAAAAACGGGGAGGTAATATCTCCATTGCTAAATATTTAGCCCCTTACATTGGGTGGCCACGAGTGTCCTTTAGATTGTAGACTTTGGCCGGGCCAAGTCCTCTTAGAAACCAGGCAGATCTGCAGAGTTCACAAAAACAAACAGTTCAAAAGGCAGCTTTCTGCCTGACCAGAGGACTCAACAATCTACCAGGCAATTAGCCGCTGTCAGATTGTAAATACACATTTGCAAATGCCTCTTTAATTGTTCGGAAACAGGCCTGTTCACAGGCAGGGCCAGCTACTGAATGTTAATGGGGAGGCTTCCCCAACATCTGCTTTCAGGGTTGGAGCCAGAGCTGTGCCATTTCAATGTCTGGGGACACGAAGCAGCAGATCGGGTGTTTTTCCTCCTCCAGCTCGCAGACCTGAGGAACCCTGGGGCAGTGGGCGGTCACAGGGCTGCTGGGCGGGTGTGGTGTGGGCATCCCGTCTCAGCTCTACCAGAGTCTTCCTACAACCGGTTGGGCTTCCTGAGCCTCTGGGAACGGCAGGAAGATGGGAAACTGCCATCACGGACTTGAGGGCAGGTCGCTTTGCACACTGGTGTCCCTGGCCTCGCGCAGGATGGTCACCACGGTACTTAAAGAGACTCCTGCTGACTCCGGAGCGTGATGTTGGAGATGCCGGTGTAAGAGGCGGTAGATTTCGAGGTATGCCAATTCAGAACGTTTGTGCCAATTCAGAACGTTTGACTTTTTGGCTTTTGACTTGGGGCTTGTGCTCAAAACCCGTGTTTTTCTGCTTTCATCATCTCAACACGAGAGAATGTTCTCTCTCCCGATTGGTGGGCATAGGGGCCTCAAATCCCTTCTTTTCAGTTGCTCTGGATCATGACTGCTAAAGTAGGCAATGCCCCCAGCATCCTGTGCGTGTCACAGAACGCATACGTTAAACGTCAGGTCGTCACAAGTTCTAACTGCCGGCAATCCTTCCCGTTTGGAGGACTATCCGTCCAGCCACTTCCCAGTATTACAGTTATTACTTAGGGGAATAGCTCTGCTCTAACAAAATGACCCCAAATAACAGTGGCAGGAAAATGACAGAATTTTATTCTTCTCTCATGTCACAGTGCAGGGTGACAGGTTGCTTTGCTCCAGAGAGTCATTTAGAGGTCCAAGCTCCTACCACTTCGGGGTTCTGCCGTGCCCCCCCTTCCCTCAGGAATTGTCCTCATTTGTATGGTCAAGGCTGGGTTGCAGATAGGTCCTTGCTGTGGCTCGAGGAAAGGGGAAAGGGAGTCCAAGGAAGCTGGCTTATCTTTTAAATTGGAGATGACCTTGGGGGTGCCCAGGTGGCTAAGTCAGTTAGGCATCCGACTTCAGCTTAGGTCATGATCTCACTGTGAATTGGGAGCCCTGCATCAGGATCTGTGCTGATGGCTCAGAGCCTGGAGTCTGCTTCAGATTCTGTGTCTCCCTCTCTCTCTGCCCCTTCCCTGTTCACGCTCTATATCTCCCAGTATCTCAAAAATAAACAAACATTTTTAAAAAATTCTTAATTGGAGATGACCTGCAAGGTCAACCTTCACTCACATCCCATTGGCCCAGATTAAGTTGCAGAGCCACATTCAACTGCAAGGAATCCTGGGTAATGCTCTTTCTTCCCTGGGGAGCTTGGAGCACAGCTTCAACTGTGCTGCCAGGGAGGAAAAGGTGGCTAGATTCTGATATGTGGCTGGAAGTTTCTAGTCACATGTAACAGACAGAAAGGGATATTACCTCTTGCAAATAAGATCAATGCCCCATGGTCACAGAGTCAACACATATTTATTAAGTACCTACTCTACACCAGAGACTTTTTCCTAGAAGTATTAAAAAATATACTGTTAACATACTATGGGTGAAATTACAAAACACTATAAACACATTTTTCCACTGTTTTAAATTTTTTTAAGTTTATTTATTTTTGAAAGAGAACGAGTGAGCGACTGCAAGCTGGGGAGGGGAAGAGAGAGAGGGAGTCACAGAATCCAAAGCAGGCTCCGGGCTCTGGGCTGTCAGCCCAGAGCGCGACATGAGGCTCAAATTCATGGCCTTCGAGAAAATGACCTGAGCCGAAGTCGGACACTAAACCGACTGAACCACTCAGGCACCCCTCACATTTTCCCACTCTTGAAAGACTTTTTGCTCTTTTGGGTAATAGAAGGCAAGTGGGAAAGAGACAAGGTATTTTTTACCTTCATATTGTGGAGAAAAAATATTCGCCCCTGTCCGTTTCCAACAGCTGGTGTTACTGCTGTTCTTATGGATGAGCACACACCAAATGCTCTTAGTTATCTGGATGTTAGTCCCGTAAATCATAACTTGCTTATAGCACGTTTGTGACGCTTCAGGAAGATCTCTTCAGAGGAGGAAACTAGATCATTGAGATTAAATTCAACGTCAAAGATGGGTTTTTCCCCCAAAATAATTAAGGCAACCAACAGTGCAAATCTCGCCGTTATTCCCCTGATTTGGTAGGGGACGCCATCTTCAGGATGTCTGTACTCAAAGTGGTGAACAACCACGTGATGGCCAGAAAGAGTCATGTGACTCTGGTGGTAGACCCGCGGCTGCAGGAAATATTCCAGAGGCACCAGGAACACCTTCTTAACTTCATCGGGATTGGGCTGGGGCTGGAAGTTGGGGTCTATAAATCCTACAATGGGGGTTATCAGCGTATCTCTCTAAAAGCAGAAAACAAAATACATGAGTGAAGAAGTGAAGAGATCATGGGTTCAGATGCTAGAATCATGCCATGTCTAGGAAAATAAGAAAACGGTCCAAAGCAGCCAATCGCATAAGGTGGGTGGGGAAGGAGGAAGAATGTGCTGCAGCCATGAACTTCACGCTCCCCATGAGATGGGGGGCGGGGGGGCACGCATGAGGCAGCCTCTGTGAGAGGACTCTGAGCATCCCGGAATCGTCTTTGGGAAGGGCAGCCTGGCAGTACTATCAAAATGTGGTCCCTTGCACCTAGCAGTCACATTTGTGTAGGTAGATCTGTATGAGAAATTCCCACCAGTGAGGGAAGATACAGGACTGACGCATGATTTGCACTGGCCCCAAACTCTCAAGTTACTGCTCATTCCACTGACGGCGTAGGTCAGTCAGGACAAGGACGTGCTATCTGACCAACAGAAAAGTACCGTGACGTTTTAACTGTGGCATATACCCAGTTATGGGCAATTACACTTATTATTATATATGAACTCTTTTATATAATATAGATATTTACGTACGGGGGGGAATGTCTCTTTATAACCACAAATGCTTGCAAATGAACGCAAGGTATTGTTAAATGAAAGACCCCACTGGGACCCTGGAGGGTGAGGCCTGGGGTTCCGGGAGGAGCTACAGAAGAAGATAAGAGCTGCTGGGGCGCCTGGGGGGCTCAGTCGGTTAAGCGTCCGACTTGGGCTCAGGTCATGGTCTCACGGTCCCAGGGTCTGGACCCCGGGTCAGGCTCTGTGCTGACATCTCAGAACCTGGAGCCTGCTTCAGATTCTGTCTCCGTCTCTCTCTGCCCCTCCCCTGCTCACACTCGGTCTCTCTTTCTCAAAAATAAACAAACGTAAAAAAGTAAGTGTCAAGGTCATCAAAATAAGGGAAGTCTGAGAACCTGTCACAGAGCAGAGACTAAGGAGACACAACAAGCAAATACAATGTGGTGTCCAGATGAGATGCAGGGCAGAAAAGGATGTTAGAAGTAAAATTAGTAAAAGGCAAATAAAATGTGGAGTTTAGGTAATAGCAAACGTTATAACGCTGGGTTCTTAGTTGTGACAGACAGACACCAGGGATGTAAGACGTTAACAGTGGGATGAATTGGGGGCAGGGCTATGAGAACTCTTCACAGTACCTTTGCAACTTTTCTGTAAATCTATAACTATTCTGACATTACACATTTATGTTAAAAGTTTTAAAGCAATAAAATAATGCTGTTATCCAAATACAAATTTACATTTACTCCCTTTAAGTCAATTAGTAAATAGTCATAAGTTCATATGAAATAAGATCGAGCTGTATCAGCTCCAGAATTCATTTTGCTGCGTTTATGGGCTTTTGGCATATACTATTAAAGAAATCCTGACTCATGCAGAAATGTAGTTACCAACAGTAATCATTTTTAAACAGCTTGCCTGGTGATCTCCGGGTACTGCTCAATGAATCTACAGAGAAGCCTGATTCCATGGTATGCATAAAAATGAGTAATTTAGGGGCGGCTGGGTGGCTCAGTCAGTTGAGCATTTGACACTGGCTCTGGTCATGATTTCATGGCCCGTGGGTTCGAGCCCCATGTGGGGCTCTGCGCTGACAGCTTGGGGCATGGAGCCTGCTTCAGATTCTGGGTCTCCCTCTCTTTCTGCCCCACTCCACTTGCACTCTCTCTCAAAATAAATAAACTTAATAAGTAAATAAAGAAATAGATAAATAAATAAATAAGAGGGGCGCCTGGGTGGCTCAGTCAGTTGGACGTCCAACTTTGGCTCAGGTCATGATCCCACAGTCTGTGAGTTAGAGCCCCGTGATGGGCTCTGTGATGACCGCTCAGAGCCTGGAGCCTGCTTCAGATTCTGTGTCTCCCTCTCTCTCTGCCCCTCCCCAGCTCTCTGTCTGTCTCTGTCTCTCAAAATAAAGACATAAAAAATTTTTTTCTAAATAAATAAATAAGAAATAGAAATGAGTGTATTTAGGACAAAGGTGACGTCCTGGGGGCCTCCACTGGGCTGACATGTGGTCTACAGCAGCTCGCGTGTGTGAGGTTTCTTCAACTGACTTCTCAAAAGAAATGCCGACTGGTGAAAAGTGGAAACTGGTGAAAAGTGGAAACGGAAAGTTAATGAGAGAACTCGGCTGCATCTACAGGGTTCCGCAGAAACCAGTTTGAGAACCAGTGACGGAGTTCCACCCTTTCATTTCCAGATGGTCAAAGAGGGGCCCAGACGGGGTAAGGGACCTTGTCCGAGGCTGCTGAGCTCACAAGGGGCAAAGTCCACATGAGAACCAGTCTCTTGATTCCGAGCACTGCGCTGTCGAGGGTCCTGTTTGGCCAAGCCCTCGAGGACCCACTGGGCGTGCTCCCCAGGAGCTGAGCAACCCAGGTCCCCCCAACGCTTACCTCCAACAGATAGGGCACGAGGCGGCAGACGACCTCCACCTGGCAGGGGCGCAGCCCCACTTCCTCCTGGGCTTCCCGGAGAGCCGTGGCCACAGCATCCACGTCCTCCGGTTCGCACCGGCCTCCGGGAAAGCAAACTTCTCCGGGCGACCTCCTCAGCTGGGTATAGAAGCAGAGCGGCAATGTGGGACTCCGGCTCGTTCCACGAGGACGCGCTTAACATTTTGTCAGAGGCCATTCCTGCCACACTGGGGGGCGTACGTGGAAATAAGGCTGCCCCGCCAAAACCAAAAACCAAAAAACCCCAGAAGTTTCTACTTGAATCCTATTTTAAGAAATGAACTTTGAGAACTCCCTTTACTTGCAGTTTTTTCTCTACTTGCACCCAGAAGATACAGATTTATATCGACGGGGGAGAGAAGCTGGAGGGATAATGAGAAGAACACTGGGACCAACACATGACCTTCGCTGAGTCCTACCGTGTTGCAGGCTTGGCGCTTCCGGGAGCCCTCGGATGCACTCCCCGGGAGGTCATTTTCTTCTAAAGCGTTTTTTTTTTTTTTTTTAACTGAGGTGAAATTTACCTAACATGAAATGAACCATTTTCAAGTGAACCACTCAGTGACATGTAACACATTCACAGTGGGGTGTGAGCACCGCCACTGCCTGGGAGACCCTGTCCTCACGAAGGGCATGCGCCCCATCCCTCCCTCCTCCACCCCTACTTACGGTCTCTGGTTTCTTAGACTCAGCATGTTTTTAAACTTTTTTAGAATATTGAGTTTCAGGTGTACAATCTCGTGGTTCGACAATTATATACATTACATCAGAGTGAGGTTTTCAAACTCTTCTATGTTGTATCACGACATATCAGCACTTTTTCCTTTTTACGACAGAACAGTATTCCACTGTATGTACATCACAATTTGTTATCTTTTCAGAATTTTTTTTTCTTTTAGAGAGAGAGCACAAGTGGGGGAGAGAGGTAGAGGGAGAGAGAGGGAGAGAGAGAGGGAGAGAGAGGGAGAGAGAGAGAGAGGGAGAGAGAGATAGAGTGAGAGGGAGAGAGAGAGAGAGAGAGAGACAGAATCTTAGGCAGGCTCCACACTCAACATGGAGCCTCATATGGGGCTCAAACCCATGACCCCAGGATCATGACCTCAGCCAAAACTGAGAGTCCGACGCTCAACTCCCTGGGCCACCCAGGCGCCCCCACAATCTGTTCTCTCCCCATGCATCTGTGGATATATAAGCTACCGCTGTACTAGTGAAGTGCGATCACTTCCGCTTTCCGACAAGGGAAGTAACGCTCGGAAGGTTAAACAAGACGGCCAGGGTCACACGAGGGGCACGCGGTGGAGCTGGACTGGCCCCCAGCGTGTAATTCTGCATCCCATGCTCTTAGCCAGCACACGGACACTGATTAAGGGCTTACTAAAACACCAGAAGTGTGGTCACCCGAGCCACCAGCAGTGACAGCTGTTGGTGCCTCTGTGTCTCTTTGCACGTGCACGTGAGGGATCAGGAGTCTCTTCTCCCCCCGCCCCTTTCACCTCCGTCCTTGATTCCATGCCTTCCTGACGTCAGAACTGGGGGCTCCATTTGTAGCGTCCTCAGTCTCTTTCTCTCTCTTGTTGTCTTGTTATGATTCTCTCTTATCTGGGCCAGAGGTGGAGAAGCGTATCCCCTCGTGTGGGCCCAAACTCCTCGGCAAATGTGACCTCAACTTCACTGACACTCGGTCCTGCCCAGTGCCCATCATCCTCTCTCTACTGAACTGTCAAGGAGGCCTCAGGCTCAGCCAGAGTCAGGGGTGGGCCTCTTCTCAACAGAGCACTATGGGTGGGGGGGTGGGGGGGGGTAACGTGCTGCACATACCTCCCAAGGTCAAGTACCTCCCAAGGTCACAGAGCCAGTCACAGGAGCTGGTGGCTGAAGTTCACGGCACAGGACCTGGCCCATGTGAAATATTTATTAATGTGAACTTGGAAGGTCAGTTCTTGATGGTTAGAAGCTAAATCAAGAGGTCCTGTTGGCATTTTTAGCACCAGGACCCATATATCTGTATACGAACAAACCAGATGCCATTGTAAATTCTGCAGCATTCCAGAACTTAAGAGTCCCATTTGAGCAAGGTTTTAAAAAAACAAAAGAAAACATTGGAAAGTTCCTCTCCACTAATAAATCAGTAATACTGTAGAAGGGGCGCCTGGGTGGCTGTCGGTTGAGCATCCAACTTGGGCTCAGGTCGTGAGTTCAAGCCCTGCTTCGGGCTCTGTGCTGACAGCTCAGAGCCTGGAGCCTGCTTCCGATTCTGCCTCCCTCTCTCTCTGCCCCTCCCTGCTCATGCTCTGTCTCTCTCTGTCTTAAAAATAAATAAAACATTAAAAACATTTTTTTTAAATAACACTGCAGGAATTACCACAGTACGTAGAAATCGCACACATCTTCGTTTCGATTAGAGTTATGAGCTGGTGGAAACAAAGCTGAGGGACAAGTGTCTGCCATCTTGACTACCGGCCACCCACATGCCCAAGAAAGAGACGTTCTGTAAGGTCACCTCAGACGGGAGCGCTCCACTCTGTCCGCTCGTTCAGCACCAAAGCAGTGGGGGCAGAAGGCCCTGATGGGGAATCATCGGCCTTGACAGAAATACTAACCTGAGCTAATAGCTATTGTGAATACTCTTAAGAAAATGCTATGCTGTTTTGAAGGAAGAGACAGTCGCAAAACTGATTATTCACAAATTGTCACCACCAAAAAGGCTCCTATCAAAGTACACAAGTTGTCCATCTTTCTTTTTAAAAATATTTTTTTAAATGTATATTTTTGAGAGAGACAGAGTGGGAGCAGGGGAAGGGGCAGAGAGAGAAGGAGACACAGAATCTGAAGCAGGCTCCAGGCTCTGAGCTGTGAGCACAGAGCCTGACATGGGGCTCGAACCCTTGACCTGCAAGATCATGACCTGAGTTGAAGTCAGATGCTCAACCAACTGAGCCACGCAGGTGCTCCTAAAAAAAAAATTTTTTTTTAATGTGACCATTGCACACCAGAGTTTATGGTCTAAGATGATTCTCCTGTTATAATCGACAGGCAAAGCTACATGGGTGAAACAGAAATGGAGACCCATTTCAGTCTTGCCTCGATCTTCTACTATTGTTTGTCTCAAAGTGCTTCTCCTGTGCTCTTTGGCAGAGCTGAGAACAGACCCCGGTCCCCCAGTTTCCAGTTAGGGTTCTCCTGTTGGAACCTGGATTCGCGTTACCTCCTGTGCTGATGTGATTGTGGCCTGACCCAGACCCAAAAAATCCACACGCGTCTAGGGGCGCCTGGCTGGCTCAGCGGCAGAGCATGCAGCTCTTGATCTCGGGGTTGTGAGTTCGGAGTCCCACACTGGCTGTAGAGATGACTTACAGAAATAAAACTTAAAAAAAAAGAACCCATACAAGTCTCATCCCAAACCCACAAAACTTCAGCTGGTTTCTCAGCTTTCTTTGTACCCCTGCGGGGACACTGTTCGTTGTCCTGCTTAGAAAACCACAGCTATGACGGCCCATTTTCATTTCTGTACTTGGAAAACTCTGAAGTTCCTGCTTCCCCAGCTTTACTTCACAAGTACCCCAGTAACGAGGGAGGATGGCTGTGTCCAGGAGGTCTGCCGGGGAAACTCCATTTTCAGCCCAGCAGCTCTTCAAAGTGCAACAGTCTATCCTATGAGCTCAGACCGTCAAGTGCAACAGTCTATCCTATGAGCTCACCCGTCAAGTGCAACAGTCTATCCTATGAGCTCAGACCCAGTCTGCTAAAGCAACAGTGGCGGTAGCTGAGACTTACTGAATCCCTGCCACCTGCCGAGGCTCCTTGCCACCTGCTGAGGCTCCTTGCCACATGCCGCGGCTCCTTGCCACGTGCCACAGATGGCTTAGGTGCCCTGTGTTTGTTTCCCGGGGAAATCCTCACAGTAGCTAGAAGCAAACTAGTAGTTTATTTTCATTTTGCAAGTAGAGAGACTGTAACACAGAGAGGGTAAGTAACTAGGACAAGGTCACACAGCTGGCCAGGAGAGATCCTGCATTCAAATGTGGGCAGCCAGCTTCAGGGCCCAGGCTGTTCATTTCTGTGTTCGAGAATATTCTAGAGTCTAAAACAGCAGCTGTGGGCAGTGGCAGTGTGGGCCCCATCCCTGCCAGGGCAGGGATGTCTGGAGATACCTGTGGTGGTCACAAAGGGGTGTGCGTGTGTGTGTAAAACCCAGGGACACTAAACATCTCGCAATGCACAGAATAGCCCCGACAACAAAGAATTATCCAGCCCAAATGCCAATGCCGCCGAGGTTAAGAAACGCTGGCCTAGAAGCATTTCTAATGACTTGCTACTCATTTTTCTTTCTAAAACTTCTCCCCAAACTGCCACACTACCCTGTGGCTTCCTGTCCCCCTGACCATCGCAATCTCCAAAGTCCATGTGAGAATCCATGGCCTCAAAATGCGTACAAGTGACAGATTTGGTGGGTTTTCAGATGTCCTGGAACTTTAAC
>PISW01009096.1:20221-65311 GCA_004023785.1 Mungos mungo | reverse complement strand
CCTGTCCCTGAGACCTGACTGACTGCACCTGGTCAGGGAAAAGATAAGCAAGTAAACTAGATACACCCTAATGCAACACATAACTTTCCTCTAAGCAATATGGATAACTGAATACCTTCTGGGCCTGAATGCCCTTGTGTTGTTTGTCTCTTGGTTAAAGGTTGCTTCCTTGAGGCTAGACCTGAGGTTTTGTAAAAATATCTATGACACCATGAATGCCTGTGGCTAAAATTGTAAAACTTATCCATTGGAAATCATTTACTGCCCTTTCTTGTCCTTGTATCTTTTGCCATAAATAAACCTTGAGAACCAGACAAGATGGAGACGCCTGCCAGATGGGCAGCCGTGCTTGTCTGGGGATCAGAACGAAAACGCAAGGCTCTCCCACTTTCTCTTTGGCCTGCACCGTCATCCTTCGGGGGACCCCTGGACCTGCAGGAGCTGGACTCCAGCAGAGGTGGGCAAGGGCGTGGGTTAAATAGGTGATGGGGATTAAGAAGGGCACTTGTGATGAACACTGGGTGTTATGTGTAAGTGATGAATTCCTGAATTGTACACCAGAAATTCATTACATGTTAACTAACTGGAATTTAAATAAAAATTTGGAGAAAAACATAAAGTCCTTGTGTGAGATGTCAAATGATAGCTTTTGAAATAATACTTACATTTTGGCCCACTTATCTAGTTCTTCTTCCAGATATGTTTTAACCATTTTTGGTTGAAGACCAAGAGAATTTCCCAAGAAATAGATGGCGTTTTCATCCTTATTCACTAAAGATAAATCAACTGAAACAGAAAGAAATGAAAAAAATGCTTACTCAATTAATTAACCTTCTTCCATTTGAGATTGTTAATCCAGCACAAATAATTAGTGTAATTAACTGCAATAAGGATAATAAATAACTTATAATTCTTCTGAAAGATAGCATCAACTTCTCAGAAAAATAATTATTTTACAGTTATATTTTAAAATATAATTTAAATGTATAGACTTTTGTTGAGATCTCTCATACATATTGTGTTCCATGAGAAAATCAAATTATCAACTATACCCAATCATAAATGGATGAAAGCAAGAGAAAAAGTTAGAAGCAGAATTATAGGAAGTATATCAGCCCATCTTATCATACTAGAAGTTTATCAGAGGAAGTATATCAGCCCATCTTATCATACTAGAAGTTTATCAGAGTCTAAGCAAGTACTCACCCTCTTCAATAACTGGTGTTGTGGGTAAGGCAAGTAAAAAAGTTAAATGAGTATTTACATATCTGAAGTAGAAATATTAGATTTATATATTTTTTCACTCTACATTTTATATACATACATTAATATAGGGTCGGCCTTAGCTCAAGCGGTTACTTTGCGTCTGGTTGTACATTAATATATACATATGCAAAGATTGTTCTCTGTATCTATGTCTTACTCAAATAAATCAGAATTTTAGTGATACCTCTATCTTATAACTCTCCTTTGACTGCAACAAATGCAGTTTCATTAGCAAATCAATTCATGTTTGAAGACTCAACATGTTCTGTGCACATCAGCCTTCTGCAATGACCCAACATGAGTAGCCAATCACCCGTTTGCCTGTTCCCATTGTCTTGTCTTGTTCTTTCACTGCTGATGCTTTTACACACAAAGAAATAGTGGACTGCTCATATTTAGAAAGTCATCTTTAAAGTGTGTTCAGGGTGAGAAAAAAGCAGAATTGTAAATGAAATTAGCTTGTCCCAGGCCAGACCACAGTGTGCTTCCCCATCTCCTGTCACTATATCCCTCTTAGTTGAGTTGGTTGTTTAAAAATTCTCAAAACACACCAAACAGCATTATATAAGAATTCAATTGGCATTGTGTAATATGGCAGAATAGAGTATCTGGGAAATATATTTTATAAAAACCCATGACAAGAAAGAGATTGCCTACCACTTTTCACCTCAGCCCACTGGATCTGTGCAACATGAAAGACAAGCAGAACTTTAATCCTTGCTGCCAAGGCTTCTCTTGCACCAGAAAAGTGAAAAATATGCTTGTTATTAAAAACTGGTGTTCTTGGCAGTGATGGGATTCAAGACTGCGCATTTTACACCAAAATATGGCACCTCAGCATACTAATATTTTCAGCTGAGGAAATTTGAGACAGGCATATGCAAGAAGGACTTGCTGACCATCCCTTAAGCAGGTCATCAACCATCTCGTAAGAGGTGCCCTCCCGTATATCTGTGTCTCTAAGACACTGGGAGGAGTCGAAACAAATAGGCCTTACTGTGCCCCCAGTTTACACACTTAGCTCATACCCTTCGTTACCTTGTCACATTTCCCCAGGACCTTCCCCTCTTCATCAAACCTAGCCTTAAAAACTCAGACTTAACTCCTTCTTTAGGTCTTCATTTCCTTTTGAAGTTTCCTCTGTCATGTAAAACTTGTGGTTTAAAAAAAATGTATGCTTTTATCGTGTTAATTTGTCTTTTTTACAGGTCTTTGGCCTAGAACTTAAAAAGGTAGAGGAGAAAGGAGATATTCTTCCTTCCCTACAGCAGCATAGGCTGCTAACAGAAAACAACAAGGCCTCCAAGGGTTGAAGGAAAAGCAGGTGAACTGACTTGATGAAACCACTTTCCCTAAAACTGCGAGAATGAAGGAATATGTCTGCACGTGGCCCCACTGAAAATCCCAGGCATGACAGAAGTGGCTTTCCAGGTGTGCCTGGGAACCCGGGAAGAGACTGATGGGAAGGAGAGGCTGCTGCCAGAGAGGCCACCTGCTCTCAAATGGCCACAGAAGTGGGCCAGGGGGAGCAAGACAGTTCACCACAGACCTCTTCTAGGATACCACGAGGCCTCCAAACATTTCTGGACCCCTAGGAAGAGCAAAGAATTCCCAAATAAAGGAACCAAGATTTTCCATCAAATCTGGTAGGTGTCCAATTTAATTCCATTTTTAAAAAACCAAAAACTATACCATTTTATACTTTCCAGTGTGAGACTGCAAATTATATCCCTTACTGTATATTTTAATTGATGTAACATGGCTTAAATTTCAACTAAGTATTCAAATAAGTATAGTAATCCAGATCATTAGGAGGATATTAAGAATGACCTTTTTAAAAAAAAAAAAGTACGTATTTACTTATTATTATTTTTTTATTTTAAACATGTCTTTTTTATTTTTTTTATTTTTGAGAGAGAGAGAGAAGGAGAGTGAGAGAACATAAGCAGGGGAGGGTCAGAGAGAGAGGGAGACACAGAATCTGAAGCAGGTTCCAGGCTCTGAGCTAGCAGTCAGCACAGGGCCTGACACGGGGCTCGAACCCACGAACCATGAGATCATAACCTGAGCTGAAGCCGGATGCTGAACCGACTGAGCCACTCAGGCACCCCTGTATTTACTTAGAGAGAGAGAGAGAGAGAGAGAGAGAGAGAGAGAGAGAGAGAGAGAGAGAGAGAGAGAAATAGAAGGAGCAAATGCAAACGAAAGAGGGGCAGAAAGAGAGGGGAAAAGCGAATCTCAATCTCACAAACCATGAGCCAAAATCACAAGTTGAACATTTAACTGACTAAACCAGCCAAGTGCCCCAAGAATGACTTTTTAATTGCACCAAGTAAAAGATCCTCCTCATAGTGGTCTCCCCATTCCTCTTAAGTCTAATGAACATTGGGAACTAGTTTGTTTTCCTAGCTGGATTCTGTAGAATAAACTATGAACTCACTTTACTTTTCTCACACCACTGCCCTTCAAACACATTTCACTTAAGACACATTCATCTTCCTGTGTGATATCTCCTATAGGTCCCACACTTGTGGGTATTACAGATTAATTTTCATCTCTTTCTCTCTCTCGCAGCACTGCCATAATGCTTTGTGCTCTTGGAGAAAAGGGAGAATGAAGCTAGCAAAGTGAGGACAATTGAGACCTAAGTTTGGGAAGAACCACCTCCACCTTCCTACATACCTACTGTATAACCATGGCCCTCCCCTGTGGGAGGAGGACAGTAACCAACCATGAGAAACAGTAGCTATGATTGGTCAGGGAGGATGGATGCGTTCGGGAGGAGATACAGGTTTCAAGTGAAAGGGGTGAAGAGCCCTTGTGGGTACTGAAGGGCCCTCAGAGAGCTGCTGTACATGGACTTCAAAGATCAAATAAGGTCCCGTGCTGTAGTACTAGGGATTAGAACTTCAACATAGTCACTCTTAGGAGACACAGTTCAACCCGTAACATCCTCCCTAAATATTCACTTGGTTTCAAATTGCCTAAAAGCTCAAGAGTTTCAACTTTCTCCAAACAGGCCCTCAGTTAGGCCTTAAGCCAACAGCTTTAGAGCCATTTGTCTGGAAGTCTCATTTCTTCACAAAAGTTACTGTTATAGAGCTCATGATTTTGGAAACTCACTTGATTGGTTCTGAGTAACATTTCACTGCATCAAAAATGTCCATCACTGTAGACTTTATTTCCTTATTACTCTTTTAGTTTATCTATATGTCTCAAGACGTATTACCCAGGAACAGTTTCATTTTTGCTTAATTATAAGTCAAAGTTTCAACATCACTTTAGATTAAAAGTTTCTCTATATTCTCAGCTCAGTGCTGATCTAATTTTTAAAAAATTGTATTTTGGAACAAAGGAATATGTCGAACGTAGTTTTTTGTTTTGTTTTGTTTTCCCTCGGTGCTGATACCTTTTTAATCCCTCCAATGGAGTGAGAAAATAAATAACAGAGGCAGGAAAATGTTAATCTGGCTTTGGTGCCTTTATAAGATTGATAGTTTCCCTTTCTGTGGGTTCTTTAGAAATTCCTCCTCAGTGGAGTCCTCCAACCTCCAGTTGCCTGGAACAGTCACAGGCACTCCAGTAGGTAACTTCTGATCCTACCCATCACACCCCCACCCCCACCTTTGACAGTGTATGTTTCTGTTGATGTTATGTAAACCAGCGAGCAGTTTTCTCTGGTAGGGTCCTTTTGGAGTCATTTAAATTCTGCTACTTGTCAATGGGGTTCACTTAACCCAAAAGACATATGCCCCCTTAATACAGTAATTGTTGGCATGCTAATGAAGCTATTTTAAATTTTCAGTTGTAACTATTTGAAAGTCTTGAGTAAAGCTTTATGTCTTCTACATATATATGAATTTCCTATTACCATTCCTTTCAAAAAAAATACTCAGTATGTCTGGAGCATCCAATTAACATTATCAAATTTGGCCAAATATTGATCTAATTGCAAATACACTGTTGGATACCAGTACTAGTTGTTCTCTTTGAAAGATATAAAGTATTATTATTTTACAATCATATACACATAGGAATAATAGTTATGGTAATCTATTTATGAAATGATCATTTTAAAAAGAGAATATTAAACTAAAGATTTATGATCTTTATATATTTTATTTGGATTTATGTAGTAATTTATCCTATCCCAGGAACTTTACAAAAATACAGTGCCTAAGCTTAATACAGACACTCCAATTTAATTGATCTGTATGGGGCCTGGAGATAGACATTGTTTTTAAATTTTTCCAAACAATTCTTTATATGGCCACATTTCAGAAGTCCGGCACTAGCCCCCATATTAAAAACCAAACCAAACCAAACTGAGATTTATTTCCCAAGTTTAACTGATTTTTCCAGGTCACAGAAGATACCTTACTTTTAACTATAGTTAATTACTATAACTTACAATTTAATTAGTTCATTTAAAGTATTTTAAGACTCAGAAGTAAAATACATGTGTAATCATTCTAAAGCAAGGTTACTATGTAATGCCCAAGATTTCAATATCACCCCAAGACCAGAAACCGCCAGGGAGACCGAGTCACGCATGAAATAGCAAAGGGAATTTATTATTAGAGTTTAGGCTCACCAGGCCTAAGTTCGGTCTCACAGCATTCACCAACACAGTGGATCCGTGCTGAGACCCCCTAACAAGGGCTGAGCAAGGTTTTTATGGGGTTTAGGAAGAGGGAGTTACAAGAAATTGTGACATCCAATCATTATTGTATAACAGCATTGGCAGCAACTTTAACCATACATATTGGTCAGAGCATTCGTTACTTTTGGCGGGACCCAATTACAACATTTAGAGTACCTTTGAAATTAACCAATCACAGTGCAAGTTGAGGGTCTTGTTTAGTGACTATTGGGTTAATTTTAACATTAGGTAACAGGGTCCTATCTAAAGTTCCCATCTGCAGGCCTCACCCTTAGGAATATGGGGAGTGGTGGCTGGCCTTTCCTGATTGGATATTGCAAAGTGGTCTCTTGCTCTAGGCGATGTGTAACTGCCTAATAGTTCTGGAGAGACTGACCCTTAGACCTTCTAGTTTAGAGTGGAAACTTAAAGCCTGTCATGGAGTCTGTTTGGTTCAGACTTGTGTTCTTACAACTAATTATAAAGAAAATTTAATAGCCTTTATTATAAATTAAAGAGAAAACCTAGCAGAAACTGAAAAACAGAAATAAATTCCAAAGATTTATAAAATGATTTGTTTATGTAAAGAATATTTTCTAAAGTAAATTTTTTATAAAAAGCAAGTCAAGTGTTGATGGTTTTGTTTATAAGGTGACAGTGTGTATCTTTGTTACGTATGCCAGAGGGGTACTGTATGCACATAAACCAACATTAAATGAGAGTGCCAGTGTGTGAAATAAATCTAAATATTTCTTTCAGCATTGCAAATTTTGTTTAGTTAGTTCTATATAATTTTAATGTTTACCATCAGAATATTATTTGATATTTATTGACTGGAATAAAATTCAACATTTGCTAATATTCTGCTTTAATTTGTTCAAAAAATAAATTTACTTCCTTGGAAATATGGTTAGTTTGATTGATGCTTTCCTCTTAAACAAGAAAATTCCACTTCCTGCCTGTTTCACTTCAGAGATCTATGATACAACTTGATATAAAGAAGCAAAGTTAAAGGACAGTGTGATTGCCCAAAAGTCACTTTGGTAGGCAGTGTCCCGGGCTGGTTGCTGTGATTGATAAATTGTCATAACAAATTTTTCTTTTTGTCTGCAGGATTGGGGAGAAAAAAGAAACATCTCTGTGAAAATCAACCCCACCAGAAATATATTTATTTGTTTTGAAAGAATTTATATTTAAGAGCTTGTTTCCTACATATGTGTATGAAAAGATGAAACCCTTTAGCCATCAAAGGGCTATTAGATAAGTAGGTTTACAAGCACTACGGCAGTGCTGTGCTGGTTAGAAATCCTAGGCTATAATTTTAACATTCTAGGTTTATTTGATAAATCCGAACTAAGTTTTTGTCTATCTATTTTAAAGAAGGAATTCTGTTCTCAAATTTAGGAAGAAAAAGGAAACAAAGAACAATTTTTAAAAAGAACCTCCTCAAAGATATACAGTATTTTTGCATATTAGTGAACATGAAATTGTTGCTGATTATATTATAATCAGTAATGGAAAGCATAGAGATTCAAGCTGTTTCATTTGTGTTTTGATTATTTGGAACCCTGGTAATACTAAGAAGATTATAAGCAGATCTTATGAATTTATTGGATAAGATCTGCCTAATTATAAAATTGGGTCCATCTAAATACTTGTGGTACTAATGTGACTGGGTTTGGGTTGTTGTTGTTGTTGGCAGTACTGAATCCAATATTGACAATTTGGAATACTGCTGAAGTGAGATTGATGCTTAAGTCTATAAGTCTCTGAGACCATAGTCCTCTGAGAAACTAGGTCAAAATTTGTATAAATAAACAAATAATCTCCAGATGCAAACAAATGGGGGGACAAGACATCACTTTTATTACATGACTCTGAAAGGACACAGGTCTGAACCAAACTGACTCCACAACAGGCTTTAAGTTTCCCCTCTGACCTTAAAGGCCCAAGTTTCAGTTTCCCCGAATCAGGCAGTTACATTGCCCAAAACAAGAAGAACCACCTTTGTGACACCCGATCAGAAAGGGCCAGCCACCACCTTCTACATTCCTACGGGTGAGGTCTGTAGATGGAAACCATAGATAGTTACCTGTTGTTTAATACTAGATTAACCAGTTACTCACCCCACATAGGGGTCCTTGGCCCACCCTGTAATTGTTTATTTTCAAAGATACTCTAAATGTTGTGATTGGGTCCCGCCAAAAGTAACGAACACTAAACAAAATGTATGGCTAAAATTGTTACTAAGGCTGTTATATGGTAATGATTGGATCACTGTATCTACGTCACAATTTCCTGTAACTCTCCTTTCCTAACCCCCATAAAAACCCTGCTCAGTCCCTGTTCGGGGCTTCAGAACGGATCCACTGCATTGGTGAAATCTGAGAGACCAAGCTTAAGCCTGAATGAACGCCCTTTGCTTTTGCATGTGTGATTCTGTCTCTCTGGTGGTCTCTTGTCTTTGGGGATACTGCGATCTGGGTATAACAATCCCTAGAGTACTGCATCTCAAAATTCCCAAGGATAAGTTCTGGTCATCAGGATGAAAAACCAGCTTGCTCAGGGCACCTGGGTGGCTCAGTCAGTTAAGTGTCTGACTTCAACTCAGGTCATGATCTCGTGTTTCATGGGTTCCATTCCCACATGGGGCTCTGTGCTGACAGCTCGGAGCATGGAGCCTGCCTCAGATTCTGTGTCTCCCTCTCTTTATGTCCCTCCCCCACTCACTCTCTGTCTCTCTAAAATAAAATTAAAGTAAAATATTTTTAAAAAACTAGTTTGCTAACATAATCTTTATAAAAAGTTTTAAAATAAATGTTTTTTTCTTCTAAGTATAGTTTAGAATGAATGTTTTTTTCTTTTTTTTCTTGAACCACAGAAAAACATTTCTTGCCTTCTATACTTGAGAGAAATCTAAGACACAATTTGACATGGGGAAGTACATCCTGACACAATGAATGTAACTAAAATGCATCGAGTAGCATTTTAGAATCTGAGGAGTTTGAAAAATAAATGATAAGAAGTATACTGGGGAAGAAACCCAGAATTTGAAATACCATCAATTTGGCATCGAGTTTCTTACTTTCTTTCTACTTCTGAGGAGTCTTAGGGCTTGCTTTCAAAAACAGCCAGAAACTCCAAACTATGTAGTGAGTGTGAACTCTAAGAACTCCGAGAGAAGCCCACTATCCCTTATTCTGAAGAGTTATGAAGTGAATCACTAAGGGCCTGAGAGAGAGAGTGAGAGTGGGGGAAATCTCGTTAGCTTTTCCCTTTTCCTTTCATTTACTTCTGTTCTCTTCCAAGGTAACCACCAGTCAATACTGTGACAGTGGCAGCAATTATAATAACAGTAGTTGCACAGAAACCCAAATCACTGAGAAAGGAAACCCTTCCCTCTAACTAGAGGAAGAATGGTTCTAAGAATGTGGGATCACTCTAGTTGTTTTGTTCTCTCTTCATCCTCTTGCTCCTAGGCACCAGAGGCAAGCATCATCACAGGAAGTCCATAACAAAAAGGATCAATTAAAATACCAATTTTCTAGCCAGAAGAAAATGAAGAAGGGCCCTGGGGAGCAAGGAATTGCTAGGCCTCTTGCAAAGAGAGAGCTAAGAAAATGATCATATAAAGTTGTAAATAAATTTTGAGCTCACCCTTGTACTGTGCCTGAATGGATCTAAGTCTAAAAGATACAGCAGAACTTCGAGAATTGACCCTAGATCCCAAAATTGGTGGTTGAGTATCATATACACAGGACAGATCCAAATAATACTGCAAAGGCTTTGAAACTTGAATTTCCATTGTAACCACCATCCACAGTAGGTGGGTAGGAACTTGCAAACAACTTATCTGAGCAGATTGCTTGCTAAAGCAAACCAAAGGAAGCAAACAATATCAATATCTTGATAGGATTTAACAAGAGAAAGACTTATAGGGTAATACTAAAATGTCTAGAATGCAATTCAAATGTACTCAACACAAGAAGAGACAGAACTGTCCTAACATATTTTAATGGAAATGAAAATCAATGGACAGCAATCCCTAAATAAAACAGATATTGGAATTATCAGACAAAGACCATAAGGTAGCTCTTATAATAACTATAATCCAAGATGTACGGGAAGGCACTTTTGAGATGAATACTAAAAGATAAAAAGTTTCAGCAGAGAAGTAGTATATTTTAAAAAGAAGCAAACTGAAACTTTAGAACTGCAAAATACAATAAATAAAATTTTGAGAAGTTCCAAAATGGACTCAAGCAGAATGGGGATGACAAAGGAAAGAATCATTGAACTTATAGACAGATCAATAGAAATTATCCAATTTGCACATCAGAGGAGGGGGGGAGAAACTGTAAGAAAATGAATATGATCTCAAGTATATGTAAGTCAATACCAAAAGATATAGTGTAAAGCTGAACCTAACAGATTCCATGACAGAGGTCCCCCTCTAAACTAGAAGGTCTAAGGGTCAGTCTCTCCAGAACCTTTAGGCGGTTACACATTTCCCAAGGCAGGAGAGACCACTTTGCAATATCCAATCAGGAAAGGCCAGCTACCTCTCCCCACATTCCTAAGGGTGAGGCCTGCAGATGGGAACTTTAGATAGGACCCTGTTACCTAATGTTAAAGTTAACCCAATAGTTGCCGAACAAGACCCTAGGCTCACCCTGTGAATGGTTAATTTCAAAGGTACTCTAAATGTTGTAATTGGGTCCTGCCAAAAGTAACGAATGCTCTGAACAATGTGTATAGTTAAAGTTGCTGCCAATGCTGTTATACAATAATGATTGGATGTCAGAATTTCTTGTAATTCCCCCTTCCTAAACCCCATAAAAACCCTACTCAGCCCTGGTTCGGGGCTCTCAGCATGAATCCACTGCGTTGGTAAAGTCTGTGAGCCCGAGCTTAGGCTTGGCCAGCCTAAGCCCATAATAAAACCGCCCTTTGCTATTGCACACATGACTCGGTCTCCCTGGCAGTCTCTGGTCTTTGGGGGATACTGCGACTCGGACATTACAACAGTATTTGTATTATTTCAATATTAGAAGGAAAGGAAAAAAAATAATGGGATGCAAAAATGTTTTAAGAAATAATGGTTAAAAACTCCTCAAATTGGTCAAATATTTAAACTTACACACTTAAAAATTTCAGTGAACTCAAAGGAGGGTAAACTTAAATAAATGTATGCCCAGGCACATTATAATCAAAGTGCTTGGTAATTAAAGACAAAGAAAAATGTTTAAAGCAACCACAGAAAGTAGTTCTTTGCCTATGGGGGACCAATAATTCTAATGATGACAATTTCTCATCAAATACCATGGAGGAAAGAAACCAATGGACCAAAATTTTTAAGAAGCAACTGAAAGAAAATAATTTTCAGTATAGAATTCTATGCCTGGAAAAAATAATTGTCAGAAACAGAGGCATAATAAAGACATTCTCAGGTGAAGGAAAATGAAGAGAAGTCTTTGCCGGTAGATCTATATAAAAGAAATACTAAGGCAAGTTCTTTTGGTTGAGAAGAAATAATACGAGAGGGAAGTTTGGACGTTAGGAATGAAGGATGACCAGCAGAAGTAGTAGATAGCTAGGAATGTAAAAGACTCTTTTGTTCTTTAATATTCTTAAATATATATGACATACAGTTATAAATATTAAAGAGAAAAATGATAACAGTATCTCACTGGGCTTTCAGAGTTTGAAGATGCAATATATATGACAACTATGACATAAAAAGTGATAAAGAGAGCTAATTATGATTTTCTACAACCTATTTAGTAAGTTTTCTATATCCTATTTGAAGTGACAAAATATTGTTTTTAAATCAAGTAAATACACACTTATATGTATTAATAATTATTAATTAATATATTATACATATAATGTACATTTTATGTTATATATTTTTAATCTCTAGAGCAACTACTAAAGCAAACCCACAAAAAATTACACAAAAAGATATAATACAAAACTTAATATATAATTATATGTGATACCCCAAAAATATTTAGATGATCAAAGCAAAGGCAAGAAAAGGGGAAAGAGAAAAATTAAAATTGAAAGAAAACTAAGAATAAAATAGTAGATCTAAATCTAAACCTGTCAATAATTACATTAAACACAGAGTATGAATATGCCAATTAAAATTCATTGCCAGAGTGAATTTAAAAAAGAGATCCAACTATATTCCATCAATAAGTAGACAGTGTATTTTTTAATTGCAATGATATAGGTCAGTGGAAAAAGATATGCTAAGGAAACACTGGTCAAAATGAAGCTGGATCAGTATCTTAATATCAGGCAAGGAAGACCACAGAGTAAAGAAATTACCAGGGATAAAGTAAAACATTACATAATGATAATGTATCAATTCAATAAGAAGATACAACAATCTCAAATATGAATGTGTCTAACAGCAGAGGCATTTCTCCCAGTTAATAGTTTATTCACTGAATAATGAATTCAGGTTGATTCAATTAGTATTTAAAATATTTCTTGAATCTCCTCCCTTTTTTCCCTTCTAATACATTTACTTGGATTTTTACAGTTCTCTTTGGATTTCTGCAAAAATATTCTAAATATTTTCTGAATTCTACTTTTGTCATCTTCAATGAGTCTACGTTCTTGATGAAATGATATCAGTAACATTAATGTACAATTTTGTGGTTCTAAGCTTAAACAGTTTCCCACAACTATGTATAAACACAGCAAAAATTCAAACATTATAGCACAGTAAAAAAGAAGAAACACACACACACAAATCTTCCAATTCTTTGGCAACTATGCCTTCTCTTGCTTGTGTGTTTACAAATGCTATTCTTTTTGAGGGATAAAATCTCACTAGCCACCTCCACTTTAGGCTCTGCCTATATGACTCCCATTCTACATAGAGAAATAAGATTGCTTTTGCTTTCAGGGTACAAATAGTCTAATACAAAAGGAAAGACAAAATCACAAGTAGGTCCATGGGGTGCCTGGGTATCTCCGTCAGTTAACCATCCAACTCTTGGTTTCCACTCAGGTCATGGTCTCGCGGTTGTTGAGTTTGAGCCCCGCACCAGGCTCTGTACTGACAGCTCAAAGCCTAGAGCCTGTTTCAGATTCTGTGTCCCCCTCTCTCCCTGCCCCTCTCCTGCTCATGCTCCGACTCTCTCTCTCTAGCAAAAATAAATAAACATTAAAAAAATATTTTTTAAAAGATTACAAGTAAGTCCACAAAATTGCAGGATACAAGCAGAATGAGATGTTCAAAATGTCTACAAAATCAAATTTTTAACTGAGAAATACTCTTACTTATTTTTCTTATAGAGATTAGATATAGAAGTCATTATTAAAATTCTACAGTCACATATATAGCTGGATAAAGCCTTTATTTAAAATGTTAGGTACTGTTAATTAAAGGACTATACTTTATGCTAAAAAGCATACTTTCCCATATTTCATTCACTGATACCTCATTCTTGTCACTAACTTCTGAGCCTAACAATAGTTGAACCGAAGAGGCTCTGTTATCTTACATGGAGCCCCTGGAGACAAACTCAAGCATGGCAGTTTCTACACTGCCAATTTTATCTAACAGGATAATATCACAAAGTCATAGTAATAGTAGATCTTATTTGGAGAGCATTCAATTTAACTTATTAAAGTTGGATGACAATTTTCTCATCTTTCCTGAATATATGATAAAACTGAAAGAGGGGAATATTTGAGTATGAAAGAAACAGTGATAGGAATATCGTTAATTTCTAGGTCAAAAATAGACCTGTTGTCTGCAAAGGAAACAATCAAGAAAACTAACAGGCAACTGACAGAATAGGAAAAGATAGTTGCAAATGGCATATTAGATAAAGGACTAGTTTCCAAAATCTATAAGGCACTCGCCAAACTCCACACCTGAAAAATGAATAATCCAGTGAAGAAATGAACAGAAGACATGAATAGACACTTCTCCAAAAAGGACATCCAGATGGCCAACAGACACATGAAATGATGCTCAACATCACTCATCATCAGGGAAACACAAATCAAAACCACACTGAGATGCCACCTCACCCCAGTCAGAGTGGCTAAAATGAACAAATCCAGAGACTATAGATGCTGGCGAGGGTGTGGAGAGACGGGCACCCTCCTACACGGTTGGTAGGAATGTAAACTGGTACAGCCGCTCTGGAAAACAGTGTGGAGGTTTCTCAAAAAACTATCCATAGAACTCCCCTATGACCCAGCAATAGCACTGTTGGGGATCTACCCAACGGATACAGAAGTGCTGAAGCATAGGGGCACATGTGTCCCAATGTTCATAGAAGCACTGTCAACAATAGCCAAAACATGGAAAGAGCCTAAATGTCCATCACCTGATGAATGGATCAAGATGTGGTTTATATATACAATGGAATACTACATGGCAATGAGAAAGAATGAATTCTGACCATTCCAAGCAAAGTGGATGAAACTCAAGGGTGTCATGCTAAGCGAAATAAGTCAGGCAGAGAAGGACAGATACCATATGTTTGCACTCATAGGTCTAACAGGAGAAACTTAACAGAAGACCATGGGGGAGGGGAAGGGCGGAAAAAGAGTTAGAGGGAGGGAAGGAGGCAAATCATGAGAGCCTTTTGAATACTACAAGAAATTGAGGGCTGAAGTGGGAGGAGGAAACAGGAAGGGGGGTGATGGTCATGGAGGAGGGCACTTGTGGGGGAAGAGCACTGGGTCTTATATGGAAACCGACTTGACAATAAACTATAAAAAAAAAAAAAAGAAAAGAAAAAGGATGGAGCTTCTTCTGCCCAGGATGATACAACAGCATGAACACTTGGGTGACTTCCCTAATCCCTGCTTGACCAGGAAGGCAATACACACTGTCCGCCAATCCTGATGCCAAGACAATGCTGGACTTTATACTTATTTCCTTATTCCTTCTTGCCCCAAACAAGTTTGATTATGTGACCCCAGCAAATCAGACATTTTCTATTTTTCTCTTCCTTGTTCTTTATTCTCTGTCCTATAAAAGCTTCCTACCTTGGACCCCATTTTGTAGTTCCCTGCAAACCTAGGGAATGGAAATTGCAGTTTCAGAAAGTATTAAAAAGTCTGTATCATCTAAATTGTCTTTCTTAATCATTTTTGAACAACTCTTTGTGTAAAAATTCTCTCAAATACACGTTACTGGAAAGGACATTCTCTGATTTAATGGTCTATATAGAGCAAAATAGTACCAGGTATGGCAGATTACTAGCCACTGGGGTTGGGGGTTTAGAAAGGGAGTAAAGAACCAGGTTGTGATGATAATCATCAAACTATAAACAGCTATTGAACTGTGCACTTAAAAATACTTTTTTAATGTTTATTTACTTTTTGAGAAAGAGAGAAAGAGACAGAGTACGAGTAAGGGAGCGGCAGAGAGAGAGTGAGACACAGAATGTGATGCAGGCTCCAGGCTCTGAGCTGTCAGCATTGAAAGACTGAATGGGACTTGAATCCATAGACCATGAGATCATGACCTGAGCCAAAGTTGAACACTTAACCAACTGAGCCACCCAGGTACCCTGTAACATGCACTTAAAATACTAAATGATATGAGTCGGACTAAAAAAGAAAATATTGTATGATATCACTGATATGAATAATTGAATGAATGAATGAGTAAATAAGATAAATGAACTCACAGATACAAAGAACGGATTGGTGGTAGTTGCCAAAGGTGACAGGCATGGGGTAGGCAAAATAGGTAAAAGTAGTCAAAAGGTACCAACTCTCAGTTATAAGATAACTGAAGTATCTTACAGAGCATAAAACAAAATGGATTCTATGGTGTATAAATTCCAACTCAGTAGAGTAATTTATTTTTTAGTAAGCTTTATGCCCAACATGAGGCTTGAGCTCATGACCCTGAGATCAAGAGTTCCCTGCTCTACTGACTGAGCCAGCCAGGTGCCCCTAGAGTAATCTTTTAAAAAGGAATAGCTCTGAGTCAAGACAACTGGAGAAAGAGTCCCAAAATTTAGAATCCATTTCTGGTTATATCATCCAGCTACGTGGACTAGGCAAATGCATTTAAAATTCCTTAGAGAGAACAAGTTGTTAATATAACTAAGATTTTAAAAAATTTCAAATCCATTAAAAAATAAAATACCTAGAAGCAATAAATTTTATACATGAAGAGAAAATTACAACTTTTTAAGAAAAGCAAATGGCCAAAGAATTCATATAAATTTCAAACACTGGTCCAAGATATGCAAATTCAAACAAGAAAGGAACAATTTTTGATTTTCAAGTAAGCAAAGATATCCATGACACAAGTGATTTTATTTCTGGAGGAAATGTAAACGTAAATGTGGACATCAGTTTGGTACTTTGATAGGTAGGTCATAAAAACTTTGTCTTGTATTTCTGAAAACCCAATATATCTTACAAAACTATTTAGTATTCTCTCAGATATTCAGAAACAAGAATGTTCCAAACAGGAATAATTTCAAGAGATTTGGACAAGTCTTTCCAATATTTATGACTTGCATGCCTTCCTTCCTTTCTTCCTTACTTCTTCTTAGTGCATGTGTGTGTGCGTCAGTGTGTATGTGCATGCATGTGTTATTTTGAGGGTATGGTTTTTAGAACAACTTCGAACATAAGTGCAACATCAGCTAAGTAAAAATAATTTTGACCCTTTTCTCTAACAATGTTTCAAAAACCATCTAGGAAAAGAAAAATAAAACCTGTATTTATTTCGACAAAACTTCTCTTAGAAACCCTGAACAAACATCACATTGAATGGCAAAATACCAGAACCCACAAGCTGTGCATGTAGCCTTTCTTTGGAATTTTTTTAGCCTATAGTGGGAGTTGCGATCCTTTTTATTTGTTCAAAACTTGTTTATTTATGGTCTTTGTTTTTTATTATTCAGAGTTACTAATAAACACTTGTTCTTAGTGTTCTTAGTGCTATCGAGAAGCAAAATCATTTTCAGATGTTCTTGGAAGGTTTGACTAAGAGAGGAAATACTATTTTTTTAATGATTTCTTATTTGTCAAACAAAGAAAAGAAAAGAAAAAGGAAGGAAATGTGAACACCATCTGTCTCTGAGCCGGGTGAACCTTGTCCCCTGGGCTCATTTGGACCCCTCCCATCAGGAGGCTGACTTCCTCACTTCATTCTTGTCTCTGCCCTGTGTCATCTCATCAGGGTTTTCTTCCCAGAGATTCTGGGTATCTGCCAGCCCTCCCAACACTTCAAGCACCACCTGAGAGTAGAGTATATATTACATTGTTTCTAATTTTTTTTAATGTTTTTTATTTATTTTTGAGAGACAGAGAGAGACAGCACGAGCAGGGGAGGGTGAGAGAGAGAAAGACACAGAATACGAAGACAGGCTCCAGGCTCTGAGCTAGCTGTCAGCACAGAGCCTGATGCGGGGCTCGAACCACAAACTGTGAGATCATGACCTGAGCCGAAGTCGGACGCTTAACCGACTGAGCCACCCAGGCGCCCCTTACATTGTTTCTAAATTTGTTTATTTTCTGTCTCCTTATACTAGAATAAAAATTCAGATATGTGCTGTCTTTGCTCTTTAGGTCACTGATAAACTGTCTTGAGAATAGGATCTTGACCAGAGTAAGTACTTAATAAATGTTTGTTGAAAGAATGAACTTTCAGCAAGTAAGAAGCACCCAGAGGAAGTATGGTGAGAACAAGAATAAACTGATGCACCTCCTGCGGCCCCATCCCAAGTGCTCTAGAACAGATGAGTGGCTCCCCTCAGACGCTCTGCTTTAGTAACTGTGGTTTGGGACCCAAGAGCTTGCACGTTCTAGTAAACTTCCTGGTGATCCTTTTGTAGCTGGTCAGGAAACCATACACTTTGACAATAATGAATTTAGGAGAACTTTTGGAGTTAATGAAGTAAATTTTTACATTATTAAAAATTTTTATTTTTTGAACAAATAAGTTGTTCAGACTCTTGACTGAATCAATTCATTTGCCTCTCTTTACATTTCTTTAGGAGCCAGCAATAATTCATCTCAGATTGTAATTTTTATGTTACTTCTTATTGATATCTAATTAAAACAAATGTTATAACTATAATCAGGGTATTTGCATGAACTCTTAAGTCTAGTGAAGTAATTATATATATAATGTTCTCTTTATTCAGGTTCTAATTAAATTCCATCAGAGCTTAATAGAAGAGTCTTGTCTCAATCTAGTATTAAAAATCCTTACTAAAGTAAAAAGTCTGTGTTAAAGGAGCAAGGAAGCTACATTCTGTCCCTATCCTAGGCTCATTTAATATAATCCAATTTTGATGCTCAGAAAGTCCCTATACATTTTGGAACGGTATTTGTCTTTTGTCTTTTCCACATGAAGGAACTTTCGCTCTGAGAGGCTACTTTATTTCTCAAACTCACTCCAGCTAGAATTCGAACAGGAAGTCACCAAAATCTCAGACTATAATGTCTCCCAGGACAAACACTCTGAGATTTGTTAATTGTGTCTCAAATCCATTGAGCTGGGAGAGATGGTGTAAAAAGCAAATTTCAAGGCACAGAGAGGAATGTGAAAAGGTAACAAAACACATAGTTTGTTGAATAAAAGTGATTCAGCATGAGGATGACAGTCATGTTAGTCAATGAATCTTAGGTTTGGTAACAGAAAAAGTGATACATTCAAATAGCGTTTTAACTTTGCAGGTACCCCTTCCTTTCAACAGTCTTATTTTTAGAAATTCAGAGCTGAGCCCTACCACAGATTGCTAATGGTATTATATAGAAGAAAGTCCCCTAAAAAAAAGAAAGACAAGACAACCAAACTCCCTAATGCGTTACTTCCCATGTGCCGGAAGCAGTCATTACTCCTAAACGTGTATCTACATGTGGCCGCCGTGTAGCCTCCTCATTCCCCAAGACAGCCCAGGCGGCAGCCTGACTAGACCACTGGCCACTCTCTCTCCCCTGTGCTTCTGCTATGTTCTTCCTTCTCTCTGTAATACACCATCTGTTCTCAATGGATACATTTTGTTAGTGTTTTTGTTTGCTTACTCTGCTATGTCTGCTTCTCCTATCATTCATGAAAAGGAATAAAGTGATTTCTTTGAATCTTGAGGAAATTACAACTTTCTATAAATGTCATTAAGTTCTAGAGTCCTGGGACACCTGGGTGGCTCTGTCGGTTAAGCCTCTAACTCTTGATCTCAGCTCAGGTCACGATCTCATCATTTGTGAGTTCGAGCTGTGTGTCTGGATCTGTGCTGATAGCATGGAGACTGCTCAGGATTCTCTCTCTACTTTCTTGGGTCCTTCCCAGCTTGCTCTCTCTCTCTCTCTCTCAGAATACATAAATAAACATTAAAAAAATTCTATAGTCCTAATTCCTGATTTATAGTTCTTGCTGCACACTGAGAAGGCCACCTAAAGCTCTGTGGTCCTCCAGGCTTCCCCTGTCATCTCTGATGTGGGAGCTCATCAAACCACCCAGGCAACCCACAGGCTGGAGGGCACCTCGGGGCAGGGTCACGAGAGCTGACTTGTCTCAGTGGGTCATGGGGACGTCAGAGGACTTGCACCCTGTGTGCTGCATGTCACCAGGCAAACTTCTCTCCCAGCACTAAAAGAACATCCCTAGACTTAACTTCCTCATTTTTCACACATAAAGTTCTTTTTATCCCTTAACATTTAAATCAAAATGCTCTTCCAATCTAGATTCTAGAAATATCTACTTTTTTCCCCTGTGATGTCAGTCCCCTTCACTTGCCCCATTTTATCAGGTATCATAAAGCTGTCGTTCGTACCAATATCTTCCTCAATTAATAGTAAGCAACTTTAAATGGGATATAAAGCTTCCTCTTATTTCATCCTTCTATAATTCCACAGAGTGCTTTCCTTTGTTACGTAATAACGCATACGCCAAATAAGGCAACCAGTGTGACCCACGACAGCTGTGTGAGCCAGCCTCATCCTAGAATCACAGTAGCTGATGTTTTTGGATTATGAGTATACTTGTTTCACTTTTTCTAAAGAAAACTGAAAATTAAACTGTATTATAACGAATCTGAAAACCATTTTGACAGATTGATTTTATTCAACCTGGAAGTCTTTTCATTGATGGAAAATGGAGCAAAGTCAAATATTTTTACAATTTCATATTTTTATACTTGTACTACGTATTTTTAAAAAATAGGACACCCCTGGGGCATTCACTTTCGAATGTCCTCTCTCTGTAGACAGAGCTTTCCTTCCATTCTTCCTTCTTAATTTTATATTCTAATAAACGTTTGCCTGCTGCTCATTTTGCATCCATCTCTTCATTCTTCAAAGCAGCAAGACAATGAATCTAGGGTATTGTGGTAAAAAAAATCCTGCCACATGAGGAATGGGATGGAAGCAACCTTTACATCACATGCCTGCACCTGGTCACAGCATGCAGTCCTCATTTTATTGAACCAATGCTCCAGTAAAGAACAACCAATCCGTGGGGCACCTGGGTGGCTCAGTCAGTTTAGCGTCTGACTTTGACTCAGGTCATGATCTCACATTCGTGGGTACGAGCCCTGCGTCGGGCTCTGTGCTGACAGCTAATCCAGAACCTGGAGCCTGCTTCAGACTGTGTCACCCTCTCTCTCAGATTCTGTGTCTCCCTCTCTCTCTGACCCTCCCCTGCTTGCACTGTCTCTCTCTGTCTCTCAAAAATAAATTTAAAACATTTTAAAAAATTAAAAAAAAAAAGAACAGCCAAAAAAAAAAAAAAAAAGGACACCCCCAAACCAAGAACAGAATTGGCTTACCATATTATTTAAAAGGGAAAAAATGCAGTATGCATTTCTTAGTCACTGATGTTTCATTATTTTTGGTAATTCTTATACATGCCATCTTTACTCACAGCACATAAAGGTGGTTATTCACATAATATCTTCTTAATATACCCAAATCCCAAAATAATATTTCTTCTAAGGCAAATATCATGTTATCATAAACCAGGTGCCACAAATAAGAAATATTTTAATACTCTAATATTCAAAGACATTGTTTTGAGCTCTAAGTGCTTAGAGAACAAGTAAATGCATCTGCCTATAATTTTCAATCAGTCACTCTATTGTTCAGAGAAGTTGATGACAGTATTAAAACCCTGTAAGTATTTTATTCAGAAGAAGAAAAGGAACATAAAGAATCTGAGGCTAAGGTTGGCTGACAGGCTGATTTAGTAGCACCAGGAACTTCCTGTTTTTCAGACATAATTAAAATGGCTCTGTTATAGAAGAGAACAATGATTTCAAAGATTTATGATAAACACATGCAGTAGCAAAAATAAATTAATACATTAATTTAAAAAATAGAATTCTTTTCAGTGTTCTTACTTGTAGGCAGATCCTGCATTTTGGGGATATGAAAATACTCCCTGAAGTGCCTCAGCTCATCTTCTTCATCAAGATGGAGGGCAACCTTCTCATCTGTTGGGTGACATCTAAGTTCAGATGCGATGCGTTGAAGTGTCTCAGCTGGTAACTCACTACGTGAAGACTCCATTATAAGTTGTTTCTCTAAAAGTGAAGAAAAATAATTAAAAGTAATTTAGCTACTGTCATTTTTTTTCCTGCAGAAAATTAGCCTTTTAGGTAATGAATGTTGTGTCTTTTCTTTAAAAATTTTTTTTAAATGTTTATTTATTTTTGAAGGAGAGACAGAGTGGAAGAGGGGGAGGCACAGAGAGAGAGAGAGACACAGAATCTGAAGGAGGCTCCAGGTTCTGAACTGTCAGCACAGAGGGCTCAACCCACGAACCATGTGATCATGACCTGAGCTGAATTGGACGCTTAACCAAATGAGCCACCAAGTGCCCAATGTCTTTTCTTTTTTTTTTAAGTTTATTTCTTTTGAGAGAGACAGAGAGAGTATGAGCAGGGATGGGGCAGAGAGGGAGAGAGAGAATCCCAAGCAGAGTCCAAGCATGGTCAGCATACAGAGCCCCATACCAGGCTCAAACTCACAAAACCACAAAACCATGAGATCATGACCTGAGCAGAAATCAAGAGTCCATCACTTAACTGACTGAGTCACTTAGGTGTCCCAAGAACCTTGTCTTTAAATAAGATTCACATTTTTTCAACCTCAGAAAAACTTTAATTAACCTAACAGCATCAAACCTCATGTTTGAGTTTTCCCCATTTATGAAATAAAATGATGGTAACCTAGAGATGTTGAGAGGAGTAAATTAGGTAATGGTGATCAGGAAAGAGTATGCTTTCAATAAACGTTAGCCCTTTTCATTTTTATTTTCTGGATAACAGTCCAAATTAGGGACTTCCAAACATATATAACTTCATCACCTTTTCCTCTAGATGTCTTACTGGCGTAACAGTAAAGATGCTTTTGTGGGGCATCGAGATGGCTCCGTTAAGCAATGGACTTTTGAGTAGGACTCAGGTCATGATCTCATGGTAGATAAGACTGAGCCCTGCATGGCATTTTGTGCTGGCAGCCCAGAGCCTGCTGGGAATTCTCTCTCTACCTCTCTCTCTCTGCCCCTCTTCTGCTCACATGCATGCACACAAGCTCTCTCTCTCCCTTTCTGTCTCAAAATAAATAAGTAAACTAAAAAAGAAAAGGTGCTTTTGTGAAAAGAATAGAGAAATAGTACCCCATCTAGTTTGTCCTTCTCCCTATCACATTTTCACTATTTTACTCCCAGAGGTTCCTGGATCATAGCTTTTTTAAAAAACGTTTTTGGGGGAGATTGATTGGCTCAGTTGGTTAAGCAACCAACTTGGGCTCAGGTCATGATCTCATGGTTTGTGAGTTCGAGCCCTGCATTGGGCTCTGTACTGACAGCTCAGAGCCTGGAGCCTGCTTCGGTTTGTATCTCCCTCTCTCTACCTTTTCTCCCCTGCTCAAGCTCGCTCAAGCTCTCTCTCTCTCTCTCAAAATAAATAAACAGATATTTAAACAATTAAAAAAAACAACCCTCTTGTAATGTTTATTTTATTTATTTCTGAGAGAAAGAGAGACAGAGCACAAGCAGGGGAAGAAGGGCAGAGAAAGAGGGCCAGACACAGAATCCGAAGCAGGCTCCAGGCTCCAAGATGTCAGCACAGAGCCCCACACGGGGCTCGAACTCACCAACTGTGAAATCATGACCTGAGTTGAAGTCAGACACTTAACTGAGACACCCAAGTGCCCCTTGAATCTAAATTTTAAAATTAGGGACGTATATACAATAAAACCTTAAGAAAATCTTTATGGTGAATGAAAAAGGAAAGTTTACCTTAAATAATGTTAATTTTTGCCAAAGGAAGACCAAAGAGCTGTCCCTGCTGCTCATAATGAGAAACTTCTCTCACACAACCATAAATTCCATCTTAGAACAAAACAGGGCCCTGTGATATTTTGTGAAACCACAACCTGCTTTGTGTAATCATCATTTAAATTTCCCACAATTTTGGAAAGAAAGCTCAATTTTCTGGAGGGGAAAAATAACAATGGAAATTTAACTATATATTCTTCAACTTTATCCAAGTTTTTTGTATTGATTTACTCATATTTCCCAAAGTTTTAGGTTTTTTTTTTGAAATTGAGCAAGGATAGTCTTAGAGAAAAAAACATGTTCTCAAGCTAGCTTGATTTACAAATTTACACTTCTGTGGCTCCACATTTACATTCCTCATTTTATTTATATTTCAACAAGTACTTTTGAACACCAACCTTGTAGTTCCAAACACTGATGGAAGAACAGTGTAAAAGATGGTGTGTAAGTAATACATTTTTTTGTGGAAAATGAAAAAAAGTAATTTTAAGAGATGTAATTTCAGTCCTTTCAAAGCAATGAGTAAACAGACCAGAGTAAGGGGGTAGAGAGTCACTGGGGTATGGAATGACTTCTCAGGGAGAGGGGTAGGTTAGTGCATCTCTGAGGCAGGGATATTCGTGCACTTATGAATCGTGTTATGGAGTCAAACATGTGAGGACCAAGAACTATAGAAGATGACAGCAAATACACAGATCCTGTGGTAGATATGGTCTTGGCCTATTCAGCTAATGCACTAAGGGAAGCGGTCAGAAGGAGAGAATATGAGGTGAAAGAAGCAGAGGCAGAAGTTAATTATATAGAGCCTTGAAGCTATAATAAAGTTTGGATATTTTTCTAAGTTTAATGGGAAATTGTTGGGGAGTCTTGAGTAGGAAAATGATAGGATGTAATTTTGCACAAAATAAAAATCACTTTGGGGCGCCTGGGTGGCTCAGTTGGTTAAGCGTCCGACTTCAGCTCAGGTCATGATCTCATGGTTCATGAGTTCAAACCCCGTGTTGGGCTCTGTGCTGACAGCTAGCTCAGAACCTGGAGCCTGCTTTGGATTCTGTGTCTCCCTCTCTCTCTGACCTCGCACTGTCTCTCTCTGTCTCTCAAAATTAAATTTAAAAAAACATAAAAAAACTTTAAAAAATAAATAAAAATCACTTTTTATGCTCTTTGATGAATTAGAAGAGTTGAAAAAGAGAGGCAAACTAAGGCTATGTTAGTAGTTCAAGGGAAAAGTGATGGTGGATTAAATGTGATGAAGAGAAAAGTAGCGAAGAGTGTGGCTGCATTATATATTTTGGAAGAAAAGCAAATAGGATTTCTCTGGTGTGGGATCTGGGCCAATATGTCGGAAATGTTGAAATAAGAAATACCTTGTGAAGAAAAATTTTGAGGAAGGAAATCAAAGTTCTGTGTAGGACACATGAAGTTTGAGGTAAAAATAAATATCAAACTGGCCATTGGATATTGCGTTCTGTAGCTCAGAAGAAAATTAGGTAACAAGATAAAAGCTTGATATTTTCCAACTAATAGACTATACTTAAAGCCTAAAATCCCAAGAACCAACTGAAACTAACAGAGGGGAAGCTCTCAAATCTCAGTTCAATCATCTATCTTTTACTCATCACCCTTTTCTCTCCCACCCCAACCAACACACCCAGTGTTAGGCAATAAAAAGTTGCATGTCTGAATTTGTACAATACCATGGGGAGCTGCCAGAAGAAAAGATATGTGCCTTGATCAAAGATCAGCCGCCTGCAGGCAGGGCAGTGTTATCACTCCCAGCTCAGGGCTGGAGACAGTCAGGCTGGGCTTTCTTATCGGCCCCTCAGGCACTGTGCTGAAATTGCAGTTAAGTCAGCTGCCTTGTTTCCCCCCTTCTCCCCTTTATAAGATATGTGTGTCCTCTCAATAAAGGAGGCTTGATCAGAGCCTTGTCTTACCTCCATTCTCTGTGTTCTCCTGCCCCCAATTCTCACTCCCTCCCTCAGGACCTGCGTTGACCGACCTGCTGGACGGGTCACAATACCAGTAAAACAAGTATACTTCTATTCTCTAAACTTAAATTCTTCTGCTTATTTGAGCTCTTCTTTTCTCAATTGCCAGTGGTCACCCTGATGAACTGTTTTATGTATTCTCAAAGAAGGATACTGATCTTGATATGAAAAGGTTTTTAGCTTTGATGTCAATAATGAATACCAATTGCTCCAAACCATGCATGTACAAAATTCAATGATTTCAACATTGGTGTTGATTATTCTGTCAATATGTGACCATATTAAATTATTGTCTTTTCATGAAATTTTCTATGTGATTTTTCATGTCATGCGCAGGTCCTTCCCTTTGCCTACAACGTTCTACTTCTGGGGCACCTGGGTGGCTCAGTCAGTTAATTATAGGACTTCAGCTCAGGTCATGATCTCACAGTTCATGAGTTCGAGCCCTGCACTGGGCTCTGTGTTGACAGCTCAGAGCCTGGAGCCTGCTTTGGATTCTGTGTCTCCCTCTCTCTCTGCCCCACCCCTGCCTGCACTCTGTCTCTCAAAAATAAATAAATGTTAAAATAAATAAATAAATAAATAAATAAATAAAATGTTCTCCTTCCCTTTGTACACATTCACATCCTAGTTACCTTCAAAGCCCTAGTTCAAATGTTACTTTTTTTAATCCTATTCAGTTCTGTCATGCTGTCCCAGCTAAGAGTAGGTTTTCTTCCTCTGGATACCTGTAACACTTAAGAGAACATCTTAATTGATAAGTAAGGCATCTTGTCAGTTACTATATATTTTTTAGGTGTATATATGTTTGGGAAAGCTTAAACAAGTTGCCGTGCCTACGACTTGATTCCACATGGATTTCGATCTATTGCCTTCTGATGAAATAACCTGCCTTTTCAATAGAGACGACCGTGCCTCTACCACCTGACATTACCAACTGCCTGGTCACACACTTGATTAGGCCTCTAATGAACACTTGACCCACTAGAGACAATGCAACTGTTTTGTCAATGGTCTGCAAGTGACTAGCTGTGAATGCTTTAGCTAAACAGGCATGATGATATTTAGCTGAGCATCTAATCAAATTCTTTCAAGAATCGGAGCTATGAGCTACAGTTATTTATTCAGTTAGAAATAGGAGCAAATATTTTTTAAAAATCACAGAAAGCAATGATTAAATGGTTAGGTGTAGAAGTTATGAGTGGCTCATTTTTTTCAAAGTTAAACAGAGGCACTGGTTGCTAAAGCATTAAGTCATTTCAGTAGCAAGTAAAAATCAACTTAGTTATGCAACAACAGGTGACAGAACAGCTATGTCTCTTGAAAGGTACAGGACAAGCCAGTCTGGAAAGTCACTGAATTCTTCATGCAACAAATTATGTGTAAGGCCTGGAGGACCACCTACCTGGCTGTTCTGAAAATCCCATGAGCTATTTTCTACCTATCAACTGTGTCTTTACTATAAACCTATTACTTACCATGGCCTGATTGAGTTGCTGGTCTACCCTACTAAACTGTATTCTACCTGGGGGCCTGAATCTTGTTTAATTTATCTTTGTAGCCATTCCATTCCTTAGCAGTGCCTTTTAGATAGAGGGTTCCCCTTAAACAGCAGTTGAACAAGAATGCATAAAATAGCTTGAATTATTTCACATGATTAATGATAGTTCACAGAGAATACCATTTTTATTCCAACCACGTGGAAATTAAAAACACGTTCAATGAGACTAAGAATCAAGAAAGCTTGCCTTATATTTAGGAATGTCTCTGGAGAGTCAGCATTCCTTTTTAAATTTTTATTTATTTATTTATTTATTTATTTATTTTTGATGGGTTTTTTTTTTTGGGAGAGACTGAGTGTGAGTGGGGGAGCGGCAGAGAGCAAGGTAGACACAGAATCCAAAGCAGGCTCCATACTCTGAGCTGTCTGTCAGCACAGAGTCCAATGCAGGGTTTGAACCCATGAGTTGTGAGACCTGAGCCGAAGTTGGATACTTAACGGACTGAGCCACCCAGGTGCCCCAAGTCAGCACCTCAGAGGTTCATTGGGGTTGACTGTAACCTCTAACTGGGTTACCTTACTAAATATACAGATTAGTTTGTTACCATTATATTCCCAATAAAATCCAACTTTCTTTATTAAAAAATATTCATATTCATTCATTAGCGTGTTTATATTTGTTTCTTATTTAATCCTTGTAACAATCCTGAGGGATCAGAATAACTTTCTCCCATTTCCAGGCCAAACCCTGGAATCAACAGAGTAGAAATAAAAAGGTATTGGGATAACAAAGCTCGCTGTTTGGGACTGTACTTCACTTGAGGAACTCAGTCAATGTGGGTAGAACGTACAGAGCAGAATTCCTGGTCCTCTCAATTTAGTTTTTCTTTCATTTTGTTTTATGATTTTTAAAAAAATGTTTTTTTGGCTGATTCCTTTTTTTCCCCCCTTCATTATTTTTTTCAGTCTTGTACTCAGTCTGCAAATTACTGCAGGCAATGAATCTATCTACTCTTTTTCATAAGTCCTTCCAATCCGGTCCTGGCCAGGCAGAGGCTGAGGCTGCTGCTTCCACGTCTGGGCCTGTCACAGCCCTGATGTCACAACCTCACCTACACTGACAGCAAGATACCTGCTGAAAAATAGTCTTTCTGGGAGAACGCGCCTGCCACCAGGCCCAGCCACCACCAGAAGCTAATACAGTCTCCAGTGCCACAATCCCACAGTGCCCCTCAAGGGAAGCAATTTATTAACTCCTAACAATTGCTGCTTCATTCCACACTCATTCTGCCATCGAAGACAATTAGTGTTTCACAGGCCATAATTTGATGCCTTGTGTGGGTTTACCATTTTCAGGTAAACTGACATGCCCTTATTGTGAAGTTAAAAAATTCAATCCAAGTTAAAAATTCCAAATTGTATATGTCACATATTTAATATTAATTTTATTAAGAAGGTGGAGATATATACACATTTGGTCTTAGGCAAGTCACCTAACTTTACTGTTTTGCAGTGTTATATAAAACTAATTTGAGTTCCAGTTTCTTTGAAGGATCATGGTTAGGATCAAATGAAATTAATTAGGTAAGTTCCTTTATAAAGAGATAAAAGATATGCTCATGTTATCTTTAAATATTAATACCATGTGATGGAAATTGCCATTTTACCCTCCTGTTAGCTTTTCAAATTTTGAAAATTGCATTTTGTCAATTTTATTTAGACAGCTACAACTTTAAAGCTAAGACTTCTATAAAAAATGATTGTTTTGGAGCACTGGGTGGCTCAGTCAGTTAGTTTTCCAACTTTGGCTCAGGTCATGATCTCACAGTCCATGGATTCCCGCCCCACATAGGGCTCTGTCCTGACAGCTCAGTCTGGAGCCTGCTTCAGAATCTGGGTCTCTCTCTCTGACCCTCCCAAATCATTCTCTGTCTCTCTGTCTCTCTCTGCTCTCAGTAATAAATAAAACATTTAAAAAAATTTTTTAATAAAAAATGTTGATTGTTTTTATAGAGTCATGGAATTCAGGACCTTCCAGTCACCGTGGGACTTAGGTTAAATAGTTAAATAAATGACTAGTGAATACTCAGTGGTTAATCGTTACACAGCTTCAGTTTTCATGCCAGAAACGAGCCAATTAAGCACATGAGTTCAAAGTTTAGAACCTGACAAAGCAAATTATAAAGAAAGTACATAGCATTTCATTGAAAAAGAAATAAATTATTATTTAATATATGCACCTAGTGCAATGTTCTTTAAATGTATGATTGTCTGAGAAATGAGTGACATCATTGTCACAACTGCATGTTTCATATCAAGGATTATGTGAGTTAAGTGCTGAGTTTAACATTAATAAGACTAATGCATTTGCTTCAATGTTACTACGTAAAAACACCCCACCCCTCTCAAAATAAAAGCAGGAAAGAAAAATAAAGCTTTTTTGCCTATTAAAACCAAAAGTATACCAACTTTCCATTCTTAGGCAAATCTTTCATAAAATGAAAGGGGAAGAAACCCTGCCCATGAAATAGACATTTTCACTTCCCCAAATAAATATTTAATATGACTAACAGCACCACAAGACAACTAGAATAACCAGAAAACAGAAGTCCTCATGCTTATTTAAAGATGTGACTTTTTATCTAATCTTACCACTTAAACTCAAGTAACTGGAGAATTACTTTAATTAGTCAAATGTAATCATCTTTTAGTAATTCAATTGCACAGCACTATTGACAGCAATTCTTTTTCACTACATTGGTAAAAATCTCTATCTAACCAAACATTTTAAAGGAGAAAGGGGCATTAGGGGACTGTGCCATTTTTATGAAGACAATTTGGAGAAATAAAAAGAGAAGAAACTGGGAGAAGAAACCTCTAACACATCCATTGTAACAAGGATTCTAGCAGAGAGAATTTTCCTCTGGAACAATCACTTGTGTAGAGAGTGTATCATCCTTGTCTCTGTGCTTACCAGCTAGGATTCGGAGGATGGAATGGATCCACAGCTCCTTGCCTCCTCTAAAAACAAAACAAAACAAAACAAAAAACAAAAGAAAGAAAGAAAAAAGAAAAGAAAAAGAAAAACTCTCAAAGTTTCCTTGCAGAGTTATAAGTCAGAACTCAGGATGAGAAACTCCAGGCACTTCAGTTTAAACTCCACCCTGTGGTGAATTTGTGAGCCAACTTTAGTTCCTCCCACTTCTTCTAAACTGATAGTAAATCTCCAGTCCTGAACAAGCACCTAAACCACAGGCAACTCTGATCTTTATTTCAAATGGGAGGAGCCTATTTAGGGCTTTGTCTTCTAAGCAACAATGAACACTAAACTCTAAACACTTCTTTGCCTTCCAACTCCTTAGAACTTTGGACAAAAAAGCTATATATATATCCTATAATGGTTCTACTGAGTAAAGAGAGTAAAGAGATCCTACTGAGTAAATTGTAAGTGAGCCATACCAAGAGTTTGCTCTGGAGCTTAATTCTAAAATTTGCATTTCTTCTTGGTTTGGGCTCCAGAATACACTAGTAAGGACTGGAGAGAAATTCTTTCCTAAGTCTCAAAATAAGGGAAATTTGGCTTTTGAGGCCATGCCCCATGATAAAATACATTGTGAGTTTCTACTCTGAAAGTAAAGTTTGCTATTGTGAGTTTCTATTCTGAAAGCAGAGTTTGACATTTAACAGATTAACGTTTTTAGTCAAAAGTTTAAAATACAGTCCTCAATTGTAGAATATACTTCATTGCCCAATAGGTGCATTAAAAAAAAAAAAAAAAACTTCTAGATTATCAATTTAGTTAGTTAACAGGACAATCAAGGAAGAAAGAGGGTTTATAGATAAAATGGAAATTAGCCTTGAAATCTTCATAAATGCAAATTCCTCCTTTAAGCATATGATCTGTTTATTGTTCTACCTCTGTTATCTCTTTATGTTGCTCCCTGAGCTTGGGTGTAGCTGGTGAATTTACTTTTAGATGTAAAATCAAAGAGTAAAGAGTTTCAGAGTGAAGATAGGGGCAGGGCTTGAATAATTAAATCCCTGTTGCCAATGCCTTTTTGAGCGCCCAAACACACCAGGTAAAACATTATTTGATTCAATCATTTCTACCACGTGTTTACTATATAACTCAGGACAATTTACCTAACGCACCCTGAAACTCAGTATCTCATCTATCAAATGGACATAAAATTACCTTCTCACAAGGTAACTAAAATATAAAACAATGCATGTGGAAAGCCAGCATACCAAGAAACATAAGTCATTAAGGAACACATTCTTTTTTCCTGAGTGTTCAAAAAGTATTGTTCTCCAGTTTCCAAAAGAGGAGGATAAAACACACAAAATTAATTTAATACAAGTAATTGAACAGTAAAAATAAAATATATTTCATTTCATCTATCCTATCCTTAAAATAATCCTATAAAGTGAGTACTGTATCCTTACATTATTAAGTTGAAAGAGCAAATCTTTGAAAACAATCTGGATATCTCAAAATTTGCTTTTTTTTCTATTTTGTTTATTTCTTGGGATGTAAGAACTTTGGAAGATTTGTCAGGTTCTAATATCCGGGAAGTTAGCCTGGGTTGGAGTCTGTGTCATTTTTGGTGAAAAAACCTACTCCCTTAACTACTGACTATGGATACTGACCTAGAAATAGAGCTTCAGATTGACAGGGTAGGACTTATTTTTACATTGCTTTTTCTAAAATCTTTTGATAGTAGTGTTACCATTCCATCAAAATATCAATCTGCCCTGTAATAGGATCTTCCTTCCCCATAAAGGAAGGTGGTCTTGTTTGAAACAATCTTTTGTTTTGCCAGTAACTTTCTTGCCCCACCCTCTTTCCTATAAAATCTCCATTTTTTTTGTTTATTTATCTTTATTTTTTGAGAGAGGGGTGGGGGAGAGAGTCAGAGAGGAACACAAGAGGAAGAGGGGCAGAAAGATAAGGAGAGAGAATCCCAAGCAGGCCCTGCACTGTCTGTAGAGTCCAATGACAGAGTAGAACTCACTAGCTGTGAGATCATGACCAGACCTGAAGATGGATTCTCAGTCCACTAAGCTACCCAGGTGCCCCAGGTATGTCTTATTTCTAATGTTTTGTAAATCTCTCTTTTTAAATTTGTTACCTTCTACTAAGAAAGCAAAAATTCCACTCAGTAAAATTTAAGGATCTTACTAGCTTTATTCAGCACTTCATAAATTGGAAAGCACTCAATCTCGCAGATAGAAAGCCTCTCCTCAGAGCTGTACAAAATGAAAGATTTTCACAGAAAGAAGGAAGCAGGAACAAGTATGCTAATATTAGATTAAAAAGGTAGATTGGTTATGGTGAAGTCACTTTCCTTTAGGGCATCACAGGGGTTTCCAAGCCCATTACCTAATTACCATGAACCAGGTGATTCCTGATTACTGGTTTAAGATTTCACTTCTGGGAAAGCCAAAATTATAAATAAGTCTCAGTGTGGTGATACAGAGCTTAGCATAAGTGACTCTTTTATCTTTTTTTTAACTCTTCATTCATTAAAAAAAAAATATTAAGTATATTCTTTGCATCAGGTACAATTATATGCCAGGGGTATAATGATGAGAAAAATCTTTATAATATTAACATAAGTCCCTAAAAATATAAAGGAATTGTGAAATATTAAGCCATGGAGGGAGTGGTAGAAACAGGGTCCACTGCAGGGTCAGCTGTGGAGGGAAAAGAAAGAAGAGATTGAACTTCCATTTCTTTTTTGGAAAGAGGAAGAAGAAGCATGCTGCCAGGATGAACTGTTGTTATCAATTCAATTGTCTATTAATTTCCATATATATCATCTTGCCTACAACATGATAAATCTCTAAAAGGTAGAGACTTGATTTTATCCTCCTCAGTCAGCACCTTGTCCCTGAATGGAGCTAAATAATATGTTAAATTAGTTACTTTTTTCAAAAAGGATTCAGTTTCTCCCATCAAAATTGATGATTAGGGAAGTTATATATATATATATATATATATATATATATATATATGTGTATATACATATATATATAGGAAGTTCTTTCCTTCCCAAGGAGTAATCCTTAAATTATCCTATTCTTCAGGGCTTATTCACCATGGCTAAGCCAGTGCCGTCCAAATAGTAGACTTCACTGGGTGCCTGCTGTATTATTTACCAAATTAAATTCAGTGCAGCAAATTGTGTTTGTAAGAATTCAAGGTTACACAACCAACTATGATGTCCCAATGTTAAATGTTCCATGAATAGAAATGCATAATGAGATTGAACACAGAGCTGCTGCTTAGCAGCTAATTCAGGTCCTACTATTAATAAAAGGGTTTGTAGAAGTGAAAGAAAACCTCAACCTCAGGGTCTAGTTGGGGAAGAACTGATAAACTGCCCTCTCAGACTTGGGTGTTGAAGGATAGCAGAATGTGCCACCCGAAAAATATGAATGCAGGTGTTCAGAACTTGCCACCACAATATTTCTCTGTGGAATATTGATTATCTTGAGCTGGAGGCAAGTAAAAGGCAGCAATGCAGGGAGAGGCTGTCCCTGATCTCTTATCTGCCTGAAAACAGATCCCCCAAAAGGAATTCAGTTGTTATCAATCCCCTCCCTGGGAGTTTCCTCAACCAGGGAAGATTGACTCTCATCATGGGAGAGGGGACTAGAGGTCCACACCCTGACCGACTTTGTCACTATCATATCTCTTACCCATACTTCTCAGGGCCCATCCCTCTTTCCTAATAATCCTTTACTCTTCCTTAAGAGACATACATCTTCCCTCCCCCTCTAATCTAAGCTACCTGTGGGTGTTACTCATTTTCTCTTGGGTATCTCCCATGTATACATGAGACATTCATGTTAATAAACTTGTTTTTCCTCTTATTAATATTTTATTGTGGGGGTTCCACCTAAGAACTCTAAAGTTGAGGAAGAATTAAAATTTCCTTCCCTACAGTATATAGAAAATCTCTAATTATTCTATTTATTAATTACTAACATTTTAGGACCTCAATTTTCACATATGTAGTCATCACTGGGACTCTTATTTCCCAGATGTTTTAAGCACAACAAAAAATTCTGAGGTAAGCCTATTAGCTCCCTTCTCTCTTCCCTTCTACCTCTCTCCTTTCCCCAGACCATCACCCTGTGGACCCAAACACTCTTTCCCTTCCACCTCTTCTTTGGGCAACCCAACATAACATAACATAACATAACATAACATAACATAACATAACATAACATAACATAATTTAAGGTTTCTTAAAACCCAGGTCAGGATGTTCTCACTAAGCAATTTCTATCTTGAAGCCAAGGAATTCAGAATCTTCTTTTCATGGGTAGAGAAAAATTTAAAGAACAGAACATACACACATTAAAAATTCTCTCTTCTCTGCTCTTTCCCTCCCTTTCTTTTTCTCCCTCCTCCTCCCAGTCCCCTACCTTCACTCTCTCCTCCTCTCCCCCTTCCCTTTGGCTTTATTCCCTCCCCCACCCCATTCTCACTCCCTCTCCCTTCTCCTCTCCTCCTCTCTCCCCAGTCCCTCTCTTGCCTTCCCTCCATATCTTCCTCACTCCCTTCACCTCACCTCTTCTTCCTCCCCTCCTCCTTTCTCCCTTCTTCTCCTTTTCCTGTGCTTCTATAGCAAGGCAAGCAAAACAATGTAATATGTCAGTAAATCACTAGGCTGTATTTAAATAAACTGTTCTCCCCTTCCTGTGAGGTATATAGTCTGGGTATTAGAAAAATTTCTCAGTAATGGACAGAGAGTTTCCTATCCTCTGTATGTAGTATTTTCAGTTTTTCTGAGACAAATATAAGAACTCATTGTAAGCAAATGCCATTTTGCCAGTTGGTGATTAAAATTCATTTAGAAACTAAAATTCCTGTAACCCTTTCACGTTTCTCTAAGTCAGAATATCTCCCTCACTGTTAAATTCACAGAGGTATTTAAGGCAATCTATATGTTGTGTTCTGACAGGAGAATTTTAATAGTTCTCTTTTACATCTGTTTGGATGTCAATTTGCCCAAATTGATTTAATTTTTATTTTGAAATAATTTCACTCATAAAAAAGTTACAAAAATACTACAAGGAATTTTATATAGGGACACCTGGGTGGCTCACTTGATTGAGTGTCCCACTCTGACTTTGGCTCAGGTCATAATCTCCTTTGGAAGGTTTGAGCTCCTGCATGGAGCTCTGACAGCTCGGAGCCTGAAGCCTGCTTTAGATTCTGTGTCTCCCTCTCTTTCTCTGCCCCTTCCCTGATCATGCTCTGTCTCTCCCAAAAATAAATAAACATTAAAAAAGAAGAATTGTATATATCCTTCACCAAGACTTACCAATTTTAGCATTTTTATACATTTACTTTTTTTTCTCTTCTCATAAACATACACATATACTCCTCAGTACACATATGTGTGTCCTTTCTTGAACTATTTAAGACTAAGTTAAAATATCATATTCCCTTATTGCTAAAACTTCCTAAGTGTGACTTCCAAAGAATGAGGATATTCACTTACATAACCTATCTGTAGCTGTCAATATCAGGATATCCAATATTAACATAATAGTATTAGCTAAAAAAAAACCTTAATCAAATGTTTTCAATTGGCATAATAATGTCCTTTATAGCTACTTTTTTAATGCAGCCTCAAATCCAAGACTATGCATTGAATTTAACTACTTTTTCTATCTTGATCTGAAACAGTTTTCTAGCTTGTCCTTGTATCTTTTATTCTTTTTGATTTTTTGTGTGTGTTTGTGTGTGTGGTAAAAACACGTAACAGAAAATTTACCATCTTAATCAATTTTAAGTTTAGAGCTAAGCAGTGTTAAGCATATACTTATTGTTGTTGAACAATTCTCCAAAACTTTTTCATCTTGCAATCTTAAACTCAATACTTGAACAACTCCCCTTTTCCACCTCCTCCAAGCACCTGACCACCACCATTCTACTTCCTGTTATGAATCTGACTACTTTAGATACCTCATAAAAGTTGGATCATATACTATCATTTTTTGACTGGCTTGTTTTATCCATAATAATGTCCACAAGGTTCATCTATGTTGTAACATGTGACAATTTCCTTTCTTTCTATGACTGAACAATATTCTATTGTATGTATATGTCACATTTTGTTTATCCATTCGTCTACTGATGGATATGGGCTTGTATTCTCCTTTTGACTATTGTGAATATATTATTAGTTTTTTGTGAAGAATGTAGTTTTAATAATGACAAAAGTAGTTTTATTTATCAAAATATTTTTGAAAGATACATGTCCAGATTTTAACCATTTTGTATTATATATTGCCCCACTCATTCAAAACATTTTTTTCAAGAAATACAAAAATTATTGCTCCTGTTCCAATGGAATTTAGATTTAGTAAGTCTGGAATTTTAGCTCTGTCTGTCATTTGCATTATTATTATTTTTTTAATATAACTTATCATCAAGTTAGCTAACATACATTGTATACAGTGTGCTCTTGGGTTTGGGGGTAGAGTCCTGTAATTTATCTCTTGCATACAACACCTAGTCCCAGTGTTCATCCCAACAAATGCCCTCCTCAGTGCCCACTACCCACTTTCATATGTCTGTTGGCCATTTGGATGTCTTCTTTGGAAAAGTGTCTATTCATGCCTTCTGCCCATTTCTTCACTGGATTTTGTTTTTCAGATGTTGAGTTTGGTTAAGTTCTTTATAGATTTTGGGTATTAACCCTTTATCTTAGAAGTCATATGCAAATAAATTCTCCCATTTTGTGAGATCAGATATTGTGTTTATATTTGTTTTGAGCAATTCTCTAGCTATTATTTCTTCCTGGAATTTCTTTTGAGGAGAAATCTCCCATTCATTTCATCATTTTGGCTAGTTTTCTCTCCTTTTTGTGTCTTAATAGCATATTAGGTGTCTTGCACCTGTGACCAATACTATACTAGTAAGAGGTCATACCCTGTGCAGAGCCTGACACGTCATGAGGTGGTATTGGAGTTGGTTGCATGCTTTCTGTTGTTGTGACCCTGGTTGCTTTATCTCCCTACTCAGAGTGGTGGTTTGGACCTTTTGCCAGGTGTTTCATTTGTTCACTGAAGTAACCCTGGAAAATTTTTTGAAAAGGGGGTGGTGGTGGAAGAAGCCTTATCCCATAAAAAAGAGAAATGACAGGGGTGAGGAAAAAGAAGAAGAAAAAAAAAGACCAGGCAGAGCATCAGAGGAACTATACTGCTGAATCCAGAGAGAGAGAGAGAGAGAGAGAGAGAGAGAAAGGAAAATAAAGATGGAGGTACAGAAGAGGTGTAAAAAGAATAGATTAAAAATGTCTGCTTAAATAAACCAATAACTAAAATAACCAGAATAGAGAAGTAAAGGAATAAAAGAAAGAAAAGGAAGATCAGTCGGTGTCCATCTTGCTCTGTTAATGCAGTTACCAGACACTGAGGAATGTGACTTGGTGTAGGTGGGTCTTGCCTTCACTGTGGGTCTGTTGTCTGTTCCCTGAAGCCCCAACTTGTTGGTGATGGAGAGAAAAATTGCAACACCCCAGTGTCTCCTCCCTGGACTGGGTGACCCAAACCACTCTGTTCAGGACATCCTCACAGGGCTTTGCGGGCACGTGCAGGCAGGTTTGTCCTGCTCCACAGTCTCCCGTGCCCTCCAGGAGCTTGGTTGGGATCCAAACTCTGATGTCTTATGGATCCCACTCCATGTGCCCTGGTTCCGGGGTAGTGTCATTCCACCCCAGCTGACAAAGGGCCTCTGGCTGGCCAGCACCTACAGGGTCTTTTGTGCCTAAAGCTCTATATGTTTTCTTTCCACAGCATTGGAGGGAGGGGACTGCATTCTCCAACTAGGCCCCTCAGCTCACTACGGAGCCCAGGCCTGGTTCCCCTCCTCCCCAGGTGTGCAAACAGGATGGCAGGCCCCAGTCTGGAGAAAGCCCCACAACCCCAGAATGAGATAAAAATTGATTCTTTTTCCATTTTTTCCATTCCTCAGTCCACGGTTTTTCTCTTGTCCAAATACAATCCTAAACTTCCACAGTCTCTCTTTCTCTTCCTTGTCTCTCCACAGAAGGGAGTCCCTCCCCTCCAAGTCTATTCTGCCTATTTTATCTCTTCCAATTCACAGTCACACACTTATGGCCTGCAAAGTTGTCCCCAAGGGCCCTTGTAGATATTTCTGTCACTCTACAGCCCAGATGTTAGAATTCCAAGTCTTCTTGCCTCAATACTGCTGTGTTTGAGGGACGGGGGAACTTTGGGTCCACCTACTTCTCTGCCATGTTGACTCTGATCCTTATGAATATGTTATTATAAATATGGTGTGTAAATATCTCTTCAAACCCTGTTTTAAATTCTTTTGGTTATACACCCAGAAACGGGTTGCTGGATCATATGGTAGTTCTATTTCTAAATTCTTGAGAACCCTCCATTTTAATGGGCATTTCTTTAGTGATTAGTGATGTTAGGCATTTTTCCATATGTATGGTGGTTGCCTTTGTCATCTAAAACACCAATAGTCCTGGAGCACCTCGGTGGCTCAGTTGGTTAAGTGTCTGAGTCTTGATCACATTGTGATCTCATAGTTTGTGAGACTGAGCCCTGCATTGGGTTCCGCACTGACAGTGCAGAACCTGCCTGGGATTCTCAGTCCCTGTCTCTCTCTGCCACGCCCCTCTGCTCTCTCTCTCTCAACAATAAAAAAAATAAAATAAACATTAAAAAAAACATATTTTTTTAATGTTTTTTAAAATTTATTTTTCATACAGAGAGAGACAGAGCATGAGAGGGGGAGGGGAAGGGGGAGAGCGAGGAGACAGAACTGGAAGCAGGCTCCAGGCTCTGAGCTAGCTGTCAGCACAAAGCCTGACGTGGGGCTCGAACTCACGAACATGAGATCTGACCTGAGCTGAAGTCAGAGGCTTAACCGACTGAGCCACCCAGGTGCCCCAAAAAACTTATATTTTTGAAGTGCACAGAATAGTTATGTTACAGAATATTCCTCAGTTTATCTGATATTTCCACATGATTTGAGCTAGGTTCTGAATTATTGGCAAGAATGCTTCATTAGTGACATTATGACCTTCTAAGTGAATATCTTTAGGAAGCATAAGAGGTCAGTTTTTCCCATTGTTGGGGATGATAACTTTAGTGCTAAAATTGTCCCACATTAGCCAGTAGAAGCTCTTTCAACCTGGTTCCTATGTCTTTTTGACATGTCACCTTCATTTTATTTTTGAACACTTGCTTACTTTCTAGCACAAGATGTTCCAGGCTAATCCTGGATTTTTCTAGCATCGGCACTGCAATCAGCCATTCCTCCAAGGAGCTTTGTTTCTTTTTAGAGGGGACAATTTAGAACCCAGATCTGGTCTCTAGATAAGCCTAATGCTACCAGGTATCAATGCTTCCCGGCACATAGTGCTGAAAGTTATTTAGATTAGTTCCAGCTTTACCCCATTCAGGATGGTTTTATTATGTCATTAAAATACAGTTCAGTATATTGTTTTCGTTTGTATGAAATTTTAGGATTTGCCAAATTCTTGTTAATTTAATTTTAACTTTTAATGCTTAAATATTATTAACATTTTAATATTTAATATTAATTTGACAATTAAAACTAAAACAGCATTTTAATCCTTAAAATATGAGACTATATGCACATAAACATATTTACATGCATAAATGTATATATAATAAATGTATATATAAATGTAAATATAATATATGTATTTATGTACATACATATACATGTAAATCTTTAACACAAGAGAATGATAATCCCTTATTCCTTAAATACGGAGTGATCTACCCTTTCTTTTAAAGGACAGATTCCCTAAGTTTTTCAATTAGACACTATCATTTCCCTCTGGATGCGTAGGAAGACTATTTAGTAATTGGAAAATGATTTCGCATCTTTAAGAGATGAAGGCAAACTTTTGTCCCCTCAATCCTTTGAGCACGGAGGAACAAAGGTCAAACAAATACTGCAAACTTACTCTTAAACAGCTCATTCTTTCAAGTTCATATAGCTAAGTTGAGTTGAGACAGACAGAAAGCAAAAGTTGTTTATCATTTTTAAATGGAAGCTCTGTTAAGATTCTTGTAGACGGAAAGTGATGGGCAAGTAGGGGAAAAGGTGAGAGACAGAGAAGCCTGGTTATAGTTTCTGTTATTGTCCTACATTGTAAACCTCTTCCTACTAAACTTCCAACCAAAAATCTTTTGTCCACGTTACACTTGGTGGGAATAAAAGAATAGAATTTGTGTTTAGCATAATCATTCGATGGAGTAAAAAGACAGTCTCTATTGGAATGAGATAATCTACAAACTAAACTTGTAGAAGTAAGAACTCAGGAAAGAGGTGGGAAGTATATCCTCTTTACCCTGCTGCACTCACACATACATACTCTTGGAACAAGGCTGAATCTCCTCAGATATCACGGACATTTAAAGGAACATGGTGAAACCAACTGGCACTTGGTGACTTTTCAGGATCTTAAGATGCACACACGAACCCCACTGCTTTTGGCTTTTAAGGAATTTCACTCTTGTAAGTATCTGATTTGACTTTCTGCTTTGGTGTGAAGAGGGGAGGGATAAAAAAAAAAAAGCAGAAGAATGGATTGGATTTTACTTTATATATATTCCATATATATATAGAACAATACAACACATGATTCTGCATTGAGAAATCATAGAAGAAATATTCAGGCCTTAGCTTTTGGAAAATTCTGCAGAATTGTGCTGCTCTTTGCTTTGGGTACAAGAAATGGTAAAATCAACTTTTTTGCTCTACCTTTAGTTGTCCTTGTGGTACCTTTGGTTTATATCATTGGGTTCTAACTTCTTTCTGTATTTACTGTACAATAATTTATCCACTTCATCAATGAATTTACTTATTTATTTTTCAGTCTATATGTGGCCCATTGCATTTTAATATGTACTATAAATTCCTCTACCTGCTTAATTGGTAATGGATAAACAAACAAACAAACAAATATATAATTCTGATTCTTGCTCCCATACAAATTCTTCCTCTCTCGACCTTGGGCCTTAATTGCTGTTCTGTAATCTACTTACTGCTTACCAGTTGACTCCATATTGTATTCTCTAGAACATTTGTTTAAAATATTCATCCTCATGATCCTTCATTTTAGGAAGACTTCAAAAAGTCAGATCACCATAAAGCCTCTGCAAGCTATTTTGCATGGTGAGACGGCATTATGGTCTGGATGTTTGCTGTGGTATCCAAGCCGGCCAGGGAGTGGTTTGTAGAGTAGCTATATCTCTTATCCAGTTTACATAGGATCTACTTTCAATAGGATAGTTTATATATTGTCTGACTTCTAACTTTCCATTATCTGACCCAGAACAAAGATAATTCCTTGTAATTATTCACCCCTTATGAGACTCCTGTATCTTTACTGTGCTTGCAAGAACGGACTTTTGGATTCTCTGCCCTGACACAGGATGGATGCAATACTAGGTTAATGTTTTTCTTTCTTTCTTTCTTTCTTTTTTAATATTAATTTCTTTGTTTTTGGAGAGAGAGAGAAAGAGAGAGAGAGAGAGAGAGAATGCACACACAAGCGAGGGAGGGGCAGAGACAGGAGGGGACTAAGGATCCAAAGTGGGTTCCACCCTGACAGCAAATAGTTTAATGTGGGCTCAGATTCACTAACAGTGAGATCATGACCTGAGCTGAAGTTGGAAACTTAACTGACTGAGTCATGAGTCATGACTTACAAAGGTCTCTTTATGATTTGGCCTATATCTACCTGGGATTCTCGTTTTAGACCTTTTTCTCCACAGCTGTTATAGGCTAGTGATGCTAAACTGACTATGAGAATTTGACGCCCCAAACTCTCATCTATCTCTGTATTTTCCCTTATCCTGTTACTTTTCTTCTTTTCTCTCTTGATTGAACTTTTCCAAATTTCAACCTAGGTTTTCATCTTAACTCTGTGGCCTTCCCTTATACTCTAGTCAAATTTTTGTCTATTTTAAATGATTCCCATGATATTTTATTTAACTGACTGATTCTGTTCCAAGAGCATTAACATGTTCTGTCAACTGTGAAGCACGACCGAAGTAGCCAGGAGGTGTAGGGGATTTATCTACTCAGTGTTGTCTAATCCTTTTAGCTGTTGTTGAAGAAATAAATCAGCATGGCTTAGAATGCAGGTCCAGAAGACAAAGGTTTTTGTGTTGTGAGATGATTTAGCTAATTCTATTGTGTGTAAAGCCAATGCTGTTGCACTTTCCTCCATGCTACCATAATGACTGTGACTTCTTACAACAGCGGCTCATCTATGTACTCTCTCTTGTGGTCTTATATTTCCTTCCAATATTGAGAGTGAAGTGGAGTTTAGAGGTTGCTCCTCAGTCTATCCAGTTGTCCACAATTACTGCTCTGGACAAGATAATCTTTACTGCATCCCATAGGATTAGGACACCTGCCTTGGGAGAAATCCTTCCAGGGCTCATGTGAACTATGAGTGTGCTCTCTGCACCAAGACTTCTTAGGTCTGAAACATTACTATATTCAGCAGATATTCTTCATAAGTTCTTGTTTGGAATTATAGCTATTACCTGTTTTATTAAAGAGACAGTTTTCTTCTCCATTTAATAAGAAGTTTTCTCTTGACTTCAAAGAGGAAAGCAGAGTAGTAGTGCCTTTAACATGCCTCTTTACCTGCAGGAGAGCCTTAGGTTTACTTCTAGTTCTACTGAATTATTGAAACTCTCCTAAGGCAAAACTTTAAAATTTTGCCACTTAGGAAAATACAAACTGCCTTCTCTGCTGGCAGCCTCTACATTGACTACTCCTCTGTAATAGACTCTGGGTCTCCAGTTCTCTCTTGTCCAGCAACAGAGTCCATCAGGATTTAAAATGCAAGAGATGCTGATGTCCAAGAGGAGATGAGAGCCCCAAATAAGGGTTGTTGATCTGTTTTAATTAGGATCAGAAGGCTAACAAGTGTGATGGGCATGCACAAAAAGACAATGAACTGTGAATATGAAGTCATGGGCATGAGGAAAAGGGGGTGTTGAAGATACGCGGTGTTAGGGGTTTGGGTCAATATGAAACAAAGTCCTGGTGCCAGGCAGATGGTTGTTTACAGCAGACATGGGGCCCCATCTCTGTTGACCTAAACTTGCCTAGGGGACAAGAAAGACAGAGCATGCTACTCAGGGTCAAAAAGGCACCTTTTTTTTTTTTTTTTTTTTTAATGCCAGTTAGCTCCACTCTGGCCAACTTGGTCCTGCTGTGGTCTAAAGTCCAATTTACCTTTTTACCTATTTTGGTCCTTCGTTCCTGTAAAAGTAGCTTTCTGCTATTGTATTAAGTTGGGGGCACTTCTGCCCTGAATACCTAATCTTGTTTACCTCATTTTTGATGCTTTAATCCTGAGGCTTTTCTATTCCTATATCTTTGTCCTATACTGGGGGCCACCTTGGTTATCTAATCTCATTTACCTGATCTTGTTTACCCAAAATTGGGTGTGTTCATCCTATGGTTTTCTAATCTATATGCCAGTTAACCAGTGCAAGCTCAGGGAATTCCAAAGCTTATTCCCCACACTCTTATGTCTATCACTTCTGCACTGCAAATCCTGATTTAATCTCTATTCGCATTCTCCTTTACCTCTTCTCTTCCAGTCTCACAGCCTTTCCTTTTGTTACTCATAAAAATATACCTCTTCATTTTTGTACTTGTAGCACTTTTTGTACTGCTCTTAATAGTTCTTTTCACAGGCTGAGTTCTTACTGTATCTGTATGCATTATTACCTCCCTTTCTAGAGTGGTTGTTACTTGAGTATGTGGTTTATCCTTCTCTACTACTTTTTATATAGGTAATTATATGTTTCTGGAACTCAGGTTTTTATATTATTTAATTAATTATATTGCCTCTGCATTGTCTTTCTTTGCCAGAATCTATTATTAACCAATTACATTGATAAATTAAATATATTAAAACATCATTAATTGTAATCAAGAACAAAAAATATGAAATGGAATAGAAAAGTAAAGCAAAACAAAACTCTAAAACTTGAACTTGAGGATCTGTTTACAGTTTAGACTTAGCATTATTGGAAATAAACATGGGGTTTTAGGATAAGTAGGAATTAACCAAGTAAATAAAAAAAAGTTGTTCCATATAAATAACATGTGTTTAATTTTTAAAAGCTAATATTTAGTTTCCTCTGATATTCAAAGATCTACTTTTGGTCTTCAAATAGGAATGTATGTTAAAATACTAAGATGGTTTTAGCCACTGATCTGAAAAGACTATTTTAGTTATTATTTTCACACTGTCACAAGTTTATAAGTAAACCTAGCAAAGGTATGCAATTTTAATTAAAATAAAGGAAAAATACTAAGAAGACAAACATATCATTTGAGAAACCATCAGAGTAATAAAAATACCCATCAGGTATTAAACTTTAGCTGTGGAAGTACTAGGAAGAGGAATATGCTTTATCAGATTTTCTTTCTTCATTACCCTATACACCAACAGCCAACTCTTTAAAAAATGAAATTGCCCCCATTATGAAGAATTGTACGGATGGTTGGAGAAAAACACACATAAAGACACACACACACACACACACACACACACTTCTTAATATTTTATGCTCACAAAAATGATTATTCTTCTATTTTCAGCTAAGATTGTATGAAAAGCTTATTCTTTCCAACTATACCTCTTAGCTTAAGAATTGACCCAAGTCTTTGCTTATTTAATGAGTTCCACTCATGATTTATGAGATATGATTAGTGTGTCTATTAATATAGTTTCTCGGGTTCTACATCTTGATTATGATACAATTATAGCACAATATAATAAAAGCAACATTCTTCATTATGTTTGTAAGACTTGAGTGGATTTGCATATGGTTTATGGAACAGTGTGTTATCTAGTAAGAGCACACCTACATTGCTCATTAGTTACATAAGAGGGTTAGCTCAGTTTGGAAAGTTTGAGCATATGTACAATCCTAAAATCTATAATATTTTGTAATCCACTTGATTAGTTAATTGAAATTTATTGATTAATGCAATAAAGGCCAATAGATGATCTGAAAGCTTCCAAGAAAAGTAGTTATTTCATATTTACATATAACCTATTAGGTCTAGAGAGACCATGATTATAATTAAGTAATTCAAAAATATTCTGAAAGTATATCCCCCTGGAATTGGGAAGAAATAATTGTTGGGAGCTATTTGAACTCACCGGTAGAGTGAAAATTCCTGTTGAGGGTATGGCAAGTTTGCAGGATCTCTTGCCCCCAGATAGCTCCCAAAATCCACCCTCTTGAAACTTTCATTCCTGCTTGAGCACCAAACCTCAAAATGCTTTGCTAAAATGCTGGCTGCGCCTCCCTC
>PISW01009096.1:0-20121 GCA_004023785.1 Mungos mungo | reverse complement strand
TCTCCTGAGAACCCGTTTTTTCTGGGAACTTTCTCTTAGAGTTATAAACTGCCTAATGACCCTTATTCATAAAAAACTGAACTTTACTAAAGAATGCTGTTTGCCTCTTGATTAAAGAAGGCTTCCTTGAGGCTAGACCTGAGGTTTTGTAAAAATACCTATGACACCATGAGTGCCTGTGGCTAAAATTGTAAAACTTATCCATTGGAAATCATTTACTACCCTTTCTTGTCCGCGTACCTTTTGCCATAAATAAACCTTGAGAACCAGACAAGATGGAGACGCCTGCCAGATGGGCAGGGGTACTTGTCTGGGGATCAGAACAAAACGCAAGGCTCTCTCCCTCTCTCTTTGGCCTACACCATCATCCTTCGGGGGAACTCTGGACCTGCAGGAGCTGGACTCTGGCAAATAATGATGATTTTGGTTAGAGAAGTCAAAGAAGGCATCAGAGAAAAGTCTATACACACATGAAGCTACTTTCTCCATTGCCTGTGGCTGTCTCTGCTAATGTAAGTCACACTGTATTCTTTTCCTCCATGCTTACATGTGATCTTTCATCTGCTTCACAGAGTGCTCCAGAAACTAATTTTAAGAGGTGGGATATTTTTCCCAATCTAGGTTGAACATACACAATTTAGGACAGTGTGCTTCTTACACTGATCTGATTTAGATGAGTGAATAGAAAATGCTTCCCAGAACTCTTGGCTGGTAAAGAATCTGGCCAAGAACAGAGGTATTGATTGAAAGAGCCAAGAAAGGACACTAGAATGGAAATTTATCAACCACTACCAGTTTAATTTAATGACCATTTCGTAAAAACTTCTGAAACATTTTCAAGATTTAAAGAATTTGCTTAGCAACTAAAAAGAAAAGTTTCTACTAAGAGAAAACTTCATGCACATTCCACTTGACCCATTGTTTTTCAAATCTATCTCTATTTGCCAATTACACATTTTAGAAAACACATTTTGCCTCATGAATTTATAAGTGATTCTTTTTCCTATCAAGACTTTCTAGTGTATTTTATTCTTTCTCTTTTAGGTTTGTTCTTCGGTAAAGAAATCAGATTCAACTTAGACTTTGTATTCCATGATACCTTTCTCAAAACATCTTGACATGTTGGATGATAAATTGCACACTAGGGGCAAGAGTAATGGTGATGAAAGTGTTGCAGTTTTGAAAATACAAATATATAGATTCAATGGATAAAAATGTGCCCAGATGAAGATACACGATCCCTCCATCATCAGCAGGTCAGGGGCTTACTGCAGAAAAGCAGGTCAGCTTGAAGGGCAGAGTCTGCCTCCCACACAGGCTGAAGTGCCAGGCTAATGTGAGTTCAAGTACAGAGTAATGGCTTCAAGATTTCCAAGGCATATCTTCTCCATCTGTCACTATAGTGTATATTCTAAACTTCCTGTGTCTAGCCTGAGACTTTAGTCCCAGATTAAACAGAGTACAGAAGAAATCATTCAATTTAAATATAGATTAAAATTTAATTTACATTTAAGTTTATGTGCATATTTAGGTCTAACCAAAGTATTAGTTCAATTCGAAAACGCTTAAGAGATAGCTAGTACGCACCAAATTTCACTAAGTGTCAAATGCTGTACTAGTGTTCTACATGCATTATCTCATTTAATCTTTAAAGGAAAAAAAGAGTTATAGGTACTATTGTAAGGACTCAGTTCAGAACCAAACTGACTCTATGACAGGTTTCAAGTTTCCCTCTGACCTTGAAGGCCTAAGTGTCAGTTTCTCAGAATCATTAGACAGTAGAAGGGCACACATTGCCCAAGGCAGGAGGGACCACCCTTGTAACACCCAATCAGGAAAGGCCAGATAACACCCTTAGCATTTTTTTTTCATGTCCACATAAATTTGTATTTTTCAAAAACAAAACAACAGTTATGCTGGCAAAGATGTTGAATTAACAGGGACCCTTAAGCTTGAAATACACTGAAAAGCAACATTGTTTTGCAAGTCTACAAAGTATACATTTGTTTTTCACAAATGTGGCAAAGTTTACCCTAACAGTCAAGAGTAGTTCACCAAATTATAGACATAGATATGGAAATCATTATCAAACTTGATGAAATACACAGAGGGTTTGGCTTCCACTTGGTGAATGATCCTGCCAACCCGTCTGAAGCCTTCTTTGTTGGTATATTCCACATATTTACCTATCAGGCCATCTACAACTCCTCCTGGCGACCACTCTGCTGGAGAAGACTCACTGGTCTCTGTCATGATACGGAGGTCTCCTTCTTTATAATCATCTAGAAGCTGGTACATGTACAAGACAGGATCTTTCTCATAGGTAATATAAAACCAGGCTTTCATGAGAGGTACTTGGGCTAAGACCAACCCCCTCCATTCATCCTTAGAACCATGCTCACCCTCAAACATATGTCCCACATCTTTACCAATTATGGTGTTTGCAAGGCTGGGATCACTGGCTTGAGATGATACCACCCCGTCAGAAAGAATTTTAAGAGACAAAACTCTTTCATCTCTGTGAAGTTCCAGTCCATAGACGCAGTCAATTCCATCATATTTCACCAGATAAAGAGAGGGATTTATAGGCATCTGATCCAGAACAATTCCTTTCCACTGGGTGATGGGCTCATCACCTTCCTTCCATCCGTGTGAAATTCTGCAGCCCACAATGTTCCTGCAGGACAAGGACAAAGGTCGGCCTCTCTGCTTCTTTTGGGAGGTTTTTTCCTTCGTCATGTTTGTAGACCTAGTAGCCCGTCCTGCAGCCGCTCTGGTTTGTGGCCCTTCGGCCTCCTGTGCATTGGGGGTCTCCATGCTCACTCAGGTATCTGTGAGGTTCTCTTCTTTCTGGAGTCCGTATTTTCTCCTTCCGCTCTTGCAGATGAGAGTAATGTCCTTCTTAGTTCGATCGGTGGGGCGGAAGAAGGTTACAGAGCTCCCTTCCTCTCCGCCATCTTGGCTGCTCCCCCACCCTTAACATTTCTAAGGGCAGGTCTAGCAGGCTAATTACACCCTACACGAGGTCCTGGGTCCTGGATCCACTCTGTAATTGGTTAACACTTTAAATGTTGTGATTGGGTCCCGCCTAAAGTAACGAATACTCTAGGCAACGTGAATGGTTAAACCGGCTGTCAACAATATTGTTTAATAATGATTGGATCACTATACCTGTGTCACAATTTCCTGTAACTCCCCCTTCCCGAGCCCATAAAGGCCCTATCCCCCCTTTGCTTGGGTCTCTCAGCATGGATCCACTGTGCAGGTAAAGTCTGTGAGCCCGAGCTTAGGTCCCGCCAGCCTAAGCCCGTAATAATACAGCCCTTTGCTTTTGCATGCATGACTCTGTCTCCCTGGAGGTTTCTGGTTTTGGGGGATGATATTGGAAATCTTGGACATAACACTATTACAGTTTCTACTTTATAAAAGAGGAAATTGAAGTAGAGGTATAATAGATTTAGCTAACAGAAAAGTGTCAAATTAGATTAATATTAATATCAAGGATATTTAAGGAATTCCTCGAGAAAAATGACAGAAAACACAATAAAAAATGGGTAAGGGATTAAAATATGCAGTTCACAAAGGGAACATCTAAACACTTAATACGTTTTCAAAGAGCTATGTAAACAATTTAGGAATCAGGGAAGTGTACATTAAAGGCATGCTAACATACCTTTATACATCAATCATGTCGCTAGAAATTAAAAATTTCAGGTGACATCTAGAGTTTGTGAGAATGAAGAAACGTGAAACATCCTGGACATTTTGGTCTAGTATAGCCATTAAAGAGAATTTTTTGCAATTGATAGAAATTTAACAGAAACATACTCTATGACTCAGCAATCCCACTCATGGGGATTGATCTTCTTGTTTATCCCCATTCAAATATTCGAACTAACTCACCAGACTCCAAAATATACCTACATGAGGCTTTTATTTAGTGAACACAAGCAAGCATCAGAGATCTCAGAGATATCCACAGTCTAAACTCCTTCTGGGCCCAATCTCTGTGTGCTGGGAGCAGGCTGATTCTCGGACTTGAACTGCCGAAGTCTGCATGAGGAATTTGTCTTTGGGAGAGCTCCTTCCAGAAGCTGTCAGTGACTTGTTAAGTAGTTGAGTCAGCCTCATTCAAATGGTTAGGCCAGTTATAAACTATCCGGAAAGAAGCAAATCTTGCATGTTGTCAGGGGAACTTCAAACCCTAAACAAACATTAGAAAGTCCACTGCCCGTACTTTGGGAAAGTCAAAAACCAGACATCCCAGCATTCCAAGGGTAAGGATAAGTCTCTCCCTGTCCAGTTGGAAATCGTGTCTCTTATATTGTATAGAAATGCTCCCAATCTTAGGAAAATAAAAGCGTGCTGATGTCCATCTTCAGCACGCTTCACAGAGCAAAGATATAAGAATGCTGTCAAGGGAAAGAAATCAAAGCAAAATATGTAACACTCATACTCATATGAGGGACTATTATATGACAATGGAAAGAACAAGTTTTATCTATATCAGCAGAGAAAGATGTCAAAAATAAAATGTTCAGTAAAAAATCAGATCATAACATTTTCCTGAGATGTATCACATAATGAGATGTATTGCACAATGCAATTTATGAACACATAAAAATATGCTATATATTATTAAAAAATACACAGTGATGTAAATAAGCAATGGATAGTGGTTTGAAAAGAATACAAATTAAAAACAAAAGAATAGGTGCTAATAGAGGTGGGAACTGGGATTAGGAATCTGTTAACAGGAATAAAATGAAGTGTGTATACGTATAAAAGATTTCCATGTAATACAGACTCCCCAAATGAATAATAGAGGAAAACAAAAAAAAAAAATGAGAGTGGGATCAAAAATAAAAGATCACAAGTATTTCTGTGGATAAGAAACAGATACGACAAGACAAAAGAAACAGGAAGCATGACTGACATAGGCCCTGAACCTGGCTGAAAAAAAGATAAACTAACGTGTTTGGGTCCTGTAGGAGACAAAAGTGTGCCTAACTAGTTGGACTAGCAGAACTATGATTGTTGCTTTGGGAAATGGTGGGGAAAGGGGTGGGTATAATTTAGATAGGCAATTAAAGTAAGGAGAGAATGTGAATATGAATAATGACGAGATTCTTTCTCAAAATGTCTAGAAACTAAAGTTCCAAATTATATATAGTACAGCACTAAGAAAGATATACACATTGATTAGCCACAAATGATAAATTCACTTTGCATAAAATTATAGTAGGAATGTGTTTTAGATTATTTAAGAAATTTTTTAAATGTGAAAATTGAAACAATATGACATGAATTTAAAAGAAATATCATTTCAATGATAATAAAATAAGTAGGTACTAAAAAAATCCATAGCTAAAATAACTCCAGGCTGAATACAATTGAATAGAGAATTTGTATAGAGAAGGACTTTGGTTTCTCCCTAATGAAAGGAGATAAGATGACCAAACAATATTCCTACTATATTTCACAATTTGATTTCTGGTCTTCTCCAAACAATCTTTTCCCCCAAATACATAATTCAAAACCTGTGCCTGATGGACTCAATGCAACTATTTATGTTTGAAACACAATCATCCTATTTCCAAAGACATCATTCAAAATCCACCCAAATTAAAGATTAATATGTAAAAGCAGAAACTTCACTACATGTACGTTCTCACTCATTATGAATATGGTTTCTCATTATTTTAACATGACTAATAATACAATTTAACCCAGTCATCCATTCCCATTTTAAAATAGTGAAAGAAAACTCCAATAGCGACAGTACAAACAAACATATAAAGTGAGAACACACTCCTGATATAAAACATGCACAGAGACTGCAGGACAAAGATAACAAAACTCAGTTTTCTTGCTGGGAGGATCTCTGGTCCCTCAGTCCTGGTACCTGAGAAATCTTTTCTATTAGTTTGTTGTTTGGTAATAAGTCCATTTAAGTATTTCCTCTGATGGGTATAGAATAATATGGTTTAAAACTTTTGCATCTCAATAAGTAAGTTTCATTTCCATTAGATGAATGATTCTGAGTTGTGCATACCTGTAGATTCTTCCTTTCCTTTATTATTATATTTTTAGTATCCTGTAGATGTTACTCCCTATTTCTTTCCTTTGGTATTATAAAGGAAGTATTATACCAGTCTAACTGGTTTTGTTTTGCAAACCACTTGTTCTTTTTGTTAACAAGGAAGTTTGTTAATTTAAAAAAATTAGAATACAGAGGTTCTGCCAGAGCTAGTGTACACACATACCAACATGCATGTGTGCGTAGGGGCAGAGACCTCTTACTTATCATTTCAGTAGTTAGTGTCTCTCCCCAACAGTTTTCATTTTCTTCAACTTCTATTTTTCACACGGTAGACTTCCTGGGTAGGCATTACAAGTCCCTTGTCAATTTCTTTGCGGGTTTTGCCATTTCAAGATGATGAGATACTAATCTAATTCTTCACAACCACACAACCACCACCTACTTCTTTAATTCTTCTAATTTTTAAATTTGAGAATTATATATTTTAGCCCCTGAAAGCCTATTGTTAAAGATATGAATTAAATTCAGGGTTCCTCTTTGTTTCTGTGACAGTTGTCATGGTTTCCTGGAGATTTAATTTCAAAGCTGGATTCAAGTTCAAATCCAAATTCAAATTCACTAAAAGAAGCTACCTGTTTGGAATTTTTTCACTGTTGTTGTGTGCTAAATTCCCTTTAGCACATATCTACTCTTGGCTTTTTTAGCCTTTATAGCTCACATCACTGCTGTCATGATAACTTGAGTGACACATGTGGCAGGAGGTGCTATGGTGTCCACAACTGGGTGTTGGTGACATAAGAGCTGGCAATGTTTGCTCTCCACTGAAATTCCATGAAAAATGCTTCCTACGTCATAGTCCGTTTTACTGAAAAATCTGTCATTCTCCTAAACTCAGATTAAGGTATGTCTACTGGTCCGAGGGCCTAACATTTCTCCCAGTGCCAGGGTGCTCCTAGGACCAGACACTCGTATAGGGGCCGCCCTTCTCAGCAGTTCATGGATTGGTGCTGATGGAGCTTTCTCCGGAACCTCAGTATTTAATTACCATCCCAGGACTCTCCACGCTTACTCCCCTAACATCTATCTGGCTAAAAGAAGGTAAACGTTCTGTGTACATTTTTTTTTTTCCAGATTCCAGTTTACAGTTGGGTTTGGGGAGAAGGGATCCTATTATTCTGGCCTCAAGCAACATGAGTTACAATTTTGCTTCAACCACTTCTGAGTGTTCTCTATTTAAGAACTACTTATTTGTGGAAACAGTGTGCTCCATTTGGCTCACCCATGTGGTGATCTTACCAGGACAGGTTCTGCCTCAAAAAGAGCAAAGCCCTATGATTTTATGAGGAGAAAAGGTGTGATGCATTACAGAGGGACTTTGCCACAGCTTTGGGGACTCCTGGGTGGCTCATTTGGTTAAGAATCTGACTTTGGCTCAGATCATGATCTGACAGTTCATGGGTTCAAGCCCCATGGGCTCTGTGCAGACAACTCAGAGCCTGGAGCCTGCTTAAGATTCTGTGTCTCCCTTTCTCTCTGCCCTACCCCTGCTTGCACTCTGTCTCCATCTCTGTCTCTGTCTCTCTCTCTTCTCTCCTCTCTCAAATAAAAGTAAAATCATTTTAAAAAACTGCTTTGGAGAGTACTAGAGCAGCTGTTCTGAACTTAGAGTTGAGATAGTACTATGCTTAATTGTACCCTCGTTGCCTCCCTCCCCAGCAGTCTGAGAGCTTAACAGTCTACTCTGTAGTGCTTCGTTCAGGAGCAATAGCTGAGGATATGAGTGAGACTGAGAGGGTAGGATGGTAGGAACGCGCATTCAATCATCATTTGTTTCAGAATCTCTTTTGAGTTATCACATTTTTACTCGATTTTTGTGGAGGGCTAGCTCTTTTACAACAATATTAATATATGGTTTATCTATTTCTCATGGTTATGCTATCCTGATGAATTCAACTACTTCTGTCACTCATCATTGCATAAAGAGAGCATTTTGGTATCTCCATTTTCAGATGCATCAGTCTTTCTTCTCCCAAGCCACCTTACATTCATTACAAAGGATGTATTGAAAATCCGACCAATGAAAAAGTACACCATTCTGCCTCATTTATCTTCTTCAGGAATAGCTTCAGAAAAAGAACACGGCCCATTCTACAGCACATTTCTGCAATTACAGACACTCACTGAGGTCCCAATTTATGCTTTAACTTCAAATTGAGATGGAAATCAACTTGTTCTTACACAGCTGGGCTTCCTAGTTATTGCAAAGTTGTTCATGTAACTGCTCACGTAAATGCCTCTGAGTTTAGTTACATTGTTTAGAAACATTAGTTGCAAATAAAGCCTCTTTAGTGTTTATTATGTATAATATCCATAGTATTCTTAATAATGATAATTCTAGGCAGGGCTATAGAAAAGTCTTGATTCCTAGGTCATAGTTTGAAATTGTTCAGATATGTACTCTGTATAGTGAAGCCTTTTCAGGAGAATTTTATCTTACTTCCAAACTCATTATTTGACAATTCTTTGTCTTGATAACTCATTTTGAATTCTTTGTTCAATTTCAATTTTGATTTTTTCTGTACTACTCAAAAACATACTTAAACACGTAAATAGATAAAATTATAATAGGCCTGCATAAAATATTACAAAGAAAGAAATTGCCTATAGATACAGAAAAATCCCAGCTCTAGTTCATATAAATCTGTTTCCCTGAAAACCCGATTTGTTGCAAACGTTGTGGAATATTTCATGGACTCTCATTAGAGGTAGAAAATGAGTTTTACAACTCAGGAAAATAAAACACAGATATATAATCCCTTTGCATCAATATTCAATATAGTATTTTCTCTTAAAAGAAAACAATTTACATTTAAAATACATAAGCATCAGATGCACATGCAGAGACGTAACCGCACCTGCTTTGTACCCTGAAGAAATGTACCGCATTTTCTTCTAATCTGTATTACAATCGATTATCTAGCTCCTGTATGAAAACTATTTCAGCAGTGTTGTTTTAAAAATTAAACTACTATAATATAGCTCAAGCAAATGATAGATCTTAAACTCAATATTCAGAGTATGGCTCTCTACCAGTGATAGGAATTGATCATTCTAAATCTCCAAAGTCAGAACATATTCAGGAGATAAAAGCCTTAATTTAACTTTTAAAGTGCCATATTTTATTCTGCCCAGACAATAATTCTCTGGCATTCATTGGACACTTACGATGTGCAAAATGTCAACAGACCATCAATAAGAAACATGATTTTAGAGCTGTTTTAATTGCCAAAGTTTTTTTCCAACTCATTTTGTTCTTTGTCCCTTGAATTGTGGCCCTAATACTGAGAAATCACATTTCCTATTGCTGAACAGATGGTCTTCTGTTACTGCAGGCTGTGTCTTGGTGATAGCGTCTCTTAAGTGAAATCTCACCATTTCTAGAATTTGCCACCTTTAGTCTGGTTTCAGCTTCTCTGCTACCTGGTTTCCATGTCATTCAATGGCTTTCATGTTCATTTCTAAAATCTTGCTACAGAAGTCCTACCAAAAACAATTTCCCTTAAACATGTCAGTCTTAATGATTCCATAAAACATTAATACTTAACTTTTTAAAGATACAATTTGCTCTTAATAATTACTGATCTAATAAGTAATGGAATTTTCGAATATTGAGAAAAATATTTAGGAATAACAGAATAAATATTTGATCTCCAAATCAGACCTGCTAGGGCAAGGCCTATCTCATCCCTCCGTTAATGCCTGGCATGGACCCTTGTAGGAACACCATGCATCAATGTTGACTGATTAATTGACTGTTTCTTCTATTTGTCATGCTCTCTGTCATTCCTATTTCACTCCCTACACAGGGGCTCGTTAGGTTTGTTGGTGCTATCCATCTTCAGAGCTGTACCATATGGTGAGGCTGAATGCACAGAGGATTTTCTCCGCATTATATAGCTGGAACTCAACGTTCTTCTATGGAATATTATGTCTAGGCATGGAATGAAATGATATAGCCATAAAGGTTTGCTGAGAAATCCACAGGATTTTCGAATTAAGTAATGTAGGGAAGGAAAAATCTCTTGTTCTACCAGAATTAGCTTTTCCCGCTAAAAGCTCATAAATTAGACTGGCCAATGACAGATTTAACAAGAGGAAAAGAAACAGAAGTCTGCTAATATGTACCGAAGTCCATGTAGCACTTGGGAGTACCCAGAGATGGGAAATTCAAAGATTTGGTTACAACTGGGCTTTTGAGGTATTTTAACAAAGGAATCATACATTTTTAGAAAAGTGACAAGAAAAAGGAAAAGAATCTTGAGTCTCTACGGGCAGCAAAGTGTGGAAAGGCAGATATACGGGAAATTAATGGTAGATCAAGGCTAGTTAGTAAAGTTTGTTTTGAAGATGCCTCTGGTGCTGTCTCCAAGCTGATGGCATCTAAAATTGTCTCCATTGATTAACTTCTGTCCTTTCTGGTAGAAAGGGGAGAGATGCCTTTGTAAATTTATGTCCTGGTTTTAGGCAAATGGGTATTTGGAAGGCCGGAGGACTTTTCTTGTATCTGCTTCTTAATTGACTTTGGCTCAAAATAATCCTTATGCCAAAATGGCATGTTCTGCCAGCCCACACTGATTAAGTATTAGGCCTGGGGCATCTACACCTACCTGCGAGACAAAGGTCAAAGTATCCAAGTTTGCAACATTGGGATAATTCAAAGGTGGGAAATAAAAAGGTGGGCATAGATAAGTGGCATATAGATGACTCTCTTCACAAAATCCTCCAAGAGAAGTTTAAAAAAATATGTTCTCTCATTTCAGAAGGCTGCTGTCCAAAGGACAAGATCACACACCCAGAGCACTCAAGCTGGAACATCGGGACTAAAACTTCAAAAGCAATTGGAGGAATTAACAAATAAATGTTAAGAACTATTTGAGGTGTAATAAGAATCCTGAGTCAAGAGGTATATGTGCAGGCAATACATCCAATCAAACCATCAGAAAAACTCTGGCCAATGATTTCCATTAGTTCTTTACTAATAAAAAAAATGTGTGGATATTATAGTTCATGGTATGTAAATACAGAGTAATATGTACTTAACCCTCCCCGCAGATGTGGGTTCAGCTGTAGAAAACAGTTTTTTTTATTTCTCTGTATACAGTGTTTTAAAAACAACTCAGGGTTTTGCTGTCTATAGAGTGTCCTGGTCTGACCAGACACTGACTTTCTATTAGGTTCATACTCTGGTAAACAGAGGAAAAAACACGGAAGCCACAGACTCTACAGAACGCTTTCTTTTTTTTAATTTTATTTTTTTATTTTTTTTAATGTTTTATTTTATTTTTGAAACAGGGAGAGACAGAGCATGAGAGGGGAAGGGACAGAGAGAGAGATAGAGGAAGACACAGAATCTGAAGCAGGCTCCAGGCTCTGAGCACTCAGCACAGAACCTGATGTGGGGCTTGAACCCACAAACGTGAGATCATGACCTGAGCCAAAGTCAGTTGTTTAGCTGACTGAGCCACCCAGGTGCCCCCAGAACGCTCTCTTAAAGAAGTTTAGTGTTTCCTCAGTGTGCTCGAAGTGCTACTGTGTCGAGATGTCAAATGTGATATAAAAATAAGCCCAAATTACAGTATCCAATAACTTCAGCAAAGTCTGCAGTTTCAAAATTATTCCTTTTAACAACTTATCTATTTCAATCAGCTAACCTTTTAACTGTGTAAAATACCCCTCCTTTTTTTTCTTCCTCCACATTCAACCCCCTCCCAACATAGACACAGATGCCATGCTGTCATGCTCTTTCCTTGCTGTTTCTGTTCTCCTCGGATGGTTTCCTTCCTCTCACACCATCCATATCCTGACCATCCTGTGGAAGTCATAGGTCAGGTGACACCCACTTGACAGTACTGATGCCTCTTTTCTCTAATTCTCTTTTATTGTTGTCAGTCAATTACATCAAACACAGTCAAGCAGATGAATATAGGACACACTCAGTCAACTTTATGATGATTTATTTCACTGCAGATGGCATCATAAAAGTAGAGGCCACGTGTATGAGTCAAAAGTATGATATTTGCTACGCTGAGTCAGTTGGGTGCTGCCCTTATCAGAATTCTGTCACTTAGTAGGACACCAAAGAATTGTTATGGGGACACATGGTCGTACTTGATGCTGACCGCAAATGTCAAAAAAGAAAAAGAAAGCTCCAAAACCACCACTGTCTCCCTTGAAAACTTGCATGGAATTGTTATTAGTGTATTTTTAATATATTTATGGTACTATTTATTTCTGACTTGTAAAATCACCTGATTTATGACCAAGGTCAAATAAAAGGGAAAATATGAAATGGAGAAGCCTCTTTAAAGGTGTCCTCCTTTATTCTCTGTCTCTCACTTCAATTTATCCAGTGCTTCCGTACTGCTCACCTGCCTTTCCAGTTATGTATAAAAGCTCAATAGTTCACACACACACACACACACACACACACACTACTTATAGCCAAAAACAGTTCAATGTGTTCAAGTCACTTTGTGTCTCTACATACCAGTATATACACTTTATAGGAAATGCCAAACATCAACATCTTTGCTGAAATTGGTAAACAATGTTACCGCCTCAAAACTACTCTATATTTTTAGGTCAATGGCAAAATGAGGGAAAGAAATAGAAACCAAAGATACATAGAAAATTCTTCATTATTTTCCTCAGTGAAGTATGGCTATTACATGACCATGCCAGGCCAACAAATTGCCCCAGATCCACTGACCACTCAACACACACACACACACACGTGAATACTGATAGAGAACACAAAAATAGTGAGTGTTTGTATAATCATATACATTTCCAAATGGTTTATAAATTTCACTTTAACTTTATTTTTAAGCAACCTTACATATTACACAATATTTTTAATTTAATCCAGCGAGGTATGTGTGTGGGAAGCATTTGTAACAGGTATGTGCTTTTTATTTAAAAGTTTATTTAATTTTGAGAGACAGAGAATGAGTGGGGGAGGGGCAGAGAGAGGAGACACTGAATCTGAAGCAGTCTCCAGGCTCTGAGCTGTCAGTACAGAGCCCGACGCGGGGCTCAAACCCATGAACCCACGAGATAATGACCTGAGCCAAAGTTGGCCACTTAACTGAGCCACCCAGGTGCCCCAGATATGTACTTTTTGATCACTGATTTATGTAGGAAATTCTCTGAATGGGTTATGGGGCAGAATTTCACAGTATAGGGACATTTTTTTTTCCAATTTAAGAAAGATAAAAATGGATGAACCAATTTCTGAAAGTTCTGGTAAATTTTAATAGCAATGCTGGTGTAAAAGAAGAAAAATAGATTATCAGCCAAATTAAAGTTCAATGCTAAACATACTGAACACATTAAAGAGATGAATGAGTGTAAAAACGTAGGATAGCATAGCAAAATGCTGTAGAAGTCATCAATAGAAAAACCAGAGTCCAGTCAGAAATGAACTACATTAACGGCAGAAGAGCATATGCAGAAATGCATTTAGAAACTATGAATTCTACAACAGAAAATAAGGGCCAATAACTAAATGCACAAATGCTAAATTAATATTAATAGCCACAAGGGTCTGCAAGATTTGTATATCTTTGACTAGGGACAATGGTGCAGCAAGTTTTTCATATGACCTTATTTATTCAATTAGGTGTTCTGAAATTATGTCCTGTTTGTCGAAATGATGGTGCTAATGGTGCATTTTAAATTACCTTTACAGGAAAAATCTTTTTAAATGGAAACTTGGTTTTTCTCTGAAATTTTGTCTTGAAACTTTAGTCAATCAACATGTGGGAAAAAACCTAGCCGGAGTATTGTTTCAGTCTTCCACTTTCCTGGTTTCTGTAGATACTGGCTAACATTACCTATAACACACGAATGATTGTCATGAGCCTTATCAGAAAGCTCAATGCAATGCCAGTAGTAAATCCACATTAAACACCACAAAATTTGGTTGAATTCTAATCAGCTTCACATAGAGTTTGAGTCGATCTTGCATTTAAAGAGGTGACTAAAAAGACATTAACGATATATAGCACTTAATTACGTTTGAATCACAAGTTTTATTACCCTCTTTGTGAGTTGGCTTCTGGAAGCTCAGGGACCCCAATTTCAGCCCTCAGTATAATTAATGATGGCAGTTTTCTTATAACCTACTTGCTGATGCTGTCTGCTGCACGTGCTGTCGCACTAAGACAAATGACTTAGCCAAATGCAGATAAAAATGTTTCCCATCAGAAGTAGGCTGTGACTATACAATGGAAAACGAGCTCAACCTGACTTTATGAATGGTAAAAATTTCCTTGCCAGAATGTGCAGTGGTAGATGATATTGTTAATATTGATTTCTATCCATACAAGGGTAACCATGTCAACAAGATCAATTCTTTTAGTTATGCTTGTTGTTGTGGGATAAAAAATATCTACTAACTGCCAAAACCGAATTTAATACAACATCATGGTTTAAATTTTAAGTTTACTTTAGCCCAACAGGTTTTTTTTTAAGGAGAAATAAAAAGTGAAATATTGATGATTCTTACCGTTGCCATCAGCCAGGGTTAATGTGCAATTTCACTCAAAAGGACTGAGGTAAACCAAGATTTAGGATTATTTCTACAGAAAGCGATATCCTTGGACTGGAGTAACTATCATTATTTCTTTCCTCTACACCCTGAAGAACCTAGGTTAGTTTTGATGATATAGACACATTTTAGAAAAAATTAATGATAAAATTAAAAATAATTGCACTTGCAATGCTCATGAATAAAATTTTGACTTTTAAAGCATGAAAGGCAAGCTATATGTGTAGAATAATCATTCAATATACTATCTTTTTATTACAATTTCTCACTGAAAGTTTAATAGGAAAAAGAGAACTACTCCTGATAAAAATAGTTTTTCCCACTAGTGGAGGCCTTTTTTCTATTCACAGCTGGGAGATTTTTTAAAGTATAAAGTAAATCAAGTTGTGTTACAAACATGAAAAACTTCCAGCAAAGTATAGGTCAACAGGAAACAAAGGCGAAACTTCTGCTCCGGTAAGTGCAGAAGTACAAGATTTAGTCCTGGACACCTTTCCGACTTCAACTCATAGCAGAGTCTTCTTTCCTCAGTCATCTGCGGCCATCTGTTGGCCTTCCTTCCATTCTGCAGACCTGCTCATTTTGCTCACCTCTTGTCTTTCCTACTTCTGTTCTCCCTGCCCACAAAACTTTTCTTGCTAGTCTTCTTATAGTGAGTAAAATCTCTCCCTTCTGGTCTTCATTCCAGTTATCCTACCATTTGCCTTGAGCAAACGCAAGGTCCTCATCTCTCCCTTACTCAAAATTTTCAATGCATTAGCACTTTCTGAAATGATTCCATAAGTGCTTTAAAAACATGGATGCAAGTTATTTTTATAATTCATCTAATATTATTCATGTTGAAATTATCAGATTTTTTTTATCTGTTCATTTGCTCAACTTCTTTACTTACATTTTCCTGATTTAACAAATATTTGGTGAGCCCTTGCTACGTACAAAGTACTATTTACAGTGTTTGAGATTCTTCAGACAAAAATGAACCCTGATCCTGTAGAAAGTACAGTTTAGTGGGAATGAACAATAAATGTGGTTACAAAAAAATACATACAGAAATGCAGAAATTGGGTAAAACTCTAGAGAAGCACAGCAGGTAGAGAATGAAAAAGGCCAGAAGGCTACTCTTGCTAATTATTGACTATTGTATAAGCACAGTGTTGGTCACATGATGTATTCTTTGCTACATGCTGCTCGATTTCAAATTTTATCCCATATACACGTGCCAAATTTGCCATTTTCTTTACATATTTAACTACTTTTATTACTACCACTTCTATTTTGTTACAGTGAATATTTTTTGATGAGTATTTTTATTTATTTATTAAAAATTTTTTTAATGCTTTTTATTTATATTTGGGAGACAAAGAGAGACAGTGTGAGCAGGGGAGGGTCAGAGAGAGAGAGGGAGGCACAGAATGTGAAGCAGGCTCCAGGCTCTGAGCTAGCACAGAGTCCGGCACAGGGCTCGAACCCAGAAGCCATGAGATCGTGACCTGAGCCGAAGTCAAACGCTCAACCGACTGAGCCACCCAGGCACCTCATGAGTATTTTTAGTACCTACTCAGCTTCTGCACTTTTCAGACATAATGGAGACAATGATACCTTCAAAAACAAGATCATAACAGAAAACATGCCATTGCTGGACAAACAACATGGTGACCTAAAGGAAATCTACCAAACCACCAATGCTGTCATCTATTGTTATTCTGTGCTGTTCCCTGTGTCTATAATAAAACTTATAGCAAGCCATCATAATAATCTGTTTCTTTTTTATTTTTATTTTAACATTTATTTATCGCTGAGAAACAGAGAGAGACAGAATACAAGCAGGGGAGGGACAGAGAGAGAGAGGGAGTCACAAAATTCGAAGCAGGCTCCAGGCTCTGAGCTGTCAGCACAGAGCCCAACACACGGTTTGAACCCACGAACTACAAGATCATGACCTGAGTGGAAGTCAGATGCTTTACCAACTGAGCCACTGAGGGGCCTTGTAATATTCTGTTTTTAACTATTTTTTCTCTAAAAGCATATTTTTCATTTCAGAAAACAGGCTTATTTTTAAAAATCTGCTTATTTGTTTTTATTTACCAGTGCCACACATTATAATGGGCAATTAAAGCAATTTTTGGAAAAAAAATTCAATGAGTGCATCTGTAAATGTGATGTGCTGTAATGTATCCAACTATTATACTAGCAGGAATTAAAGTGTCTATTAACCTAAATGCAGATGATTTAGATAAAGAAACTAAATATTCAGCTTTGCAATATAAAAATTGTGTACATTTGATGGAGGCAGAACTTTCTATGTGTGCTGACTTTGTTGTTATTTTTTGACTGGATGAGAAGGCAGAAGGAGACAGATGGTAGAAATTTTTCTTGTCTTTAGAATACTTAGAACAGATTAGACTACATTAAACTGCATTGTTACATTGCAGAGATCAGAATTTTTATTGAAAAGGACTCAGAGGAAAAGGCAGATTCTGGGACAAAAAAAAAAAAATGAAAATTGAAGAAACGAGCTTTGGTTGGGAGAGTTTTTCTCTGTGGGCCTCATAATAATCGAACCCAGAAGAGACTACTCCACAGGTTTTCTGATGGTGAGAGGTAAACTGACCTTGCTAATTTGTAAGCAAATTGTCAACTAGAGGGTTACGCTGTTAGGGAATCCTTGAGAGTAATCTTGGGCCAGTGAGCTCTGAGATGAACTACATGGATTAGCAGTTGTAAATAACTGCTGATTGCATCTCCCTCATTAACTATGGACTTTCAGTTAAATCTTTTTAAAAGTTGTGATTTAGTCACAATCCTGCAGACAGAAATTTAGGGTAGGACCTATTTAACTCTGGTACCAAAATGGTAAAGTGAGGTCTGTGCCTTCCTCATTCCCACATGCTTCCAAGGTCATAGTGGCAAAGGGCCAAAGGACAAAGAGCCCCGGGGAGGGAGTTGGAGGGTAAGGCAGTTATGCAGGCTGGTGTCCAATACTGTTAATCACAGCAATGGCAGCCATCGACAAAAGCAAAAGAGTAAAACTATTAATGTCTATTGACTGCTTACTCTAATATAATGTACCAATTCATTTAATGATCCCAATACTACGCAGTAGTACTATTGTTAACATGCCAATCATGAATGGAGAGGGAAAAACACCAGAGGGGTTGCCACTCTAATTGTGGCTGAGTCGTCACTCATTATTAATAGATAATACACAATTTAATTCTCATTAGTTGTTCATTATCATCATACTTGCTATTGGTGAGCATTCTTTAGGAGAGCTTACAGGCAAGGATAGACTGGAAAAGAAAATCATGGAAAGAGCTTCTATCAATATTAAGACTTGTGAATTATCTACTTGGATTAGAATATTAGTTTTCCAAAAAGTTAAGATGTCCAAAGGACTGTGTCTTAGTTATTAAATACTCTGCCTCCCAGGAGATTCTTTGTGAAACACTCAGAAGAATAATTAACACGCAACTAATAACTATTGAATTAATGTGAAATTATTTGCACCAGCATAATTATTTCTATTAGTGCACAAGGCCTTCCTGGGGAGTATGTCCCTTGCTGATTGGTTCATCCCAAGTCTAAGAGGAAATGGTTATGCCATTTTCAGTCATTACCACATATCAAAACAAAAAGCAGTTACTGAGGACCCCAGAGCTTCAGGTGTTCCTCTGTGTCCCCTCTCCTGTTTTCAATTGGTTTAAGAAAGGAAGAGAAAGGTTTTAGCACTTCTGTGCTGAAACTCGAGTGTTAAAACTGGGTTACATAAATTTATTTTCTATAGAATATTTGTCGATAAAAGAGGAGAATGTGAGAGAATGACAGTGACACAAAGGGTTCAGTCTCTGGAACCATGACTGCTGGGACCAGATAACCGAGCTAGGATGTAACAGAGTTGGAGGCACGATTCTGTCTTTACTATTGACTTCAACTGTTATCGTTGAATGGATTTGGCAGTGATCTCTACTGATCATTAAGGGGGCGTTGTACACAGAATCCACTAAGCTTTAGTGATGTTTTGGTATACATCCATAAATCCACCTATTTATTTTCACTTTCTTGGCATTTTATCAGGAAAAAAATGTGTTTATTCTCTGCATATGGTGAACTACTTTAACTCCTTCATAAGTAATTTCAAAATAAAAGTGTTCGTTCCTGAAAGATATAACTATCAACCAGAAGGCACTAAAATGGGAATCTCAGGGGACCTTCTAGGAATATTGGGGTAAAGACCTAATGAAACAGAATTCATAAACATCCTAGGATAAAATATGAGACAAAAGGCTCAAGTTGACATATCTGTTGTGAAGCATTTTATTTTGAACTTAGTTCTTTAAAAAATATAAGATATTATAGAGATGTTTAAGAACATATGATATATACACATTGAGACCAACACCACCAAGTTTCATTTAATTATTTAGGTTTTAATCTTAATAGATTTTTTTCATTAGCTTGTTCACAGTTCCTTTTTTTTCTCTCAGGTGTCCTGAGCCCCCCCAAAAAGCCAAACCTATTCAAGGTCCAACTCTGTATTCCCATGAAGATCCTGACATCGTGTCTACAAGCATAACACACAGTGGGCTTAAAAATATTTCATCGGTTCTTCTTTGTTTCTTTTGTTAGCATATGCTGTGCTTATAGTGTTACCATGTTTAAGGAAAATAAATATGTAGAAAATAGATAACCTAAAGGGCTGGGCAGTGCTAAGAACTGTGGACTACAGAAATGAATACTGTTGATACCCTCTGTCATGAACCTAAGTTTCCTACCTGGAAATGAAATTTTAAAAAAGAGAAGAAAGAAAAAATATCTTAAAAGGCAGGGGATGTGGAGGAGGTGGGAAATGCACACACTTGCATAAAGAACTTGAAAATATTGCTTTCGGTGCGATGAACTTGTGGCGGCAATGTCACGTTAGTGCTGCACTGCCCCTGGGGACTGCTGTGGCTCCCGCCCCTACACGGAAGGGGGGCGGGCGGGTATCCGCGTTCGGCGCTGTCGGTGCCCAGTTCCCTTCGTGGCCGTGGTCTACGCAGGCTGGTCCGCAGAGCCACGAGGGTTTTCTAAGATGCACGCCGTGTGTTATCTTCGAATAAAGCGTGATTATTGTAGAAGCCTGGTTGGGACAGTGCCCTTTCACAGATTAGTGCCTAATCTGGTGCCTGGAGGGCTGAAGTTGGGAACTTAACCCTCTTGGAAAAGTGCGGTTGAGATGTCTGGGTCACCTAGATAATGGCTCCTGCCACGTGAAGCTGTGGGCTGTGAGGCGTGAAGAGCCATGTCCTTTCTCCCTGGCTCCTGTGGATTTTGCTAACGGGAGGATGTGTCCTATCTGGTGTTGAGCAAATCCTAGAAACTTCACCAGCTGTCCTGCATTAACCTGTGAGCAGCTTTCAACTTACTGGAGGAAAAAACCTGCATAGAAATTTTGAGACACCTAATACATTATTTAGACCATATTGAC